>JAVGWX010000011.1:51902707-51937687 GCA_036924085.1 Ariolimax columbianus | reverse complement strand
TCTTTATCTAAATGAGGCTTTCTGTTTTGTTTTTCCAGCTGTCTCTTGTTATTTGGTTTAAGAGTGTATTTGTATTTCGCCGTGGGGGCTTTGAGGGCGATATTTGCCTTCATAGATTGTTCTCTCCCCTGCTATGTTCCTAGCATTTGATACTTCGTCTTCCACTTTCTGCAATTCATCATTCCAATAAGGCTTGTAGTTTTTCCTTGCCCCTCATGGGATGGTTTTGGTGGCTGCCTGCATTATTGCTTTGCTTAGGCTTTCCATGATGGGTTTCATGTTGTTATTCCGTGTGTTGATGGTTTCGCACAACCCATCTGTCAGATTGCAAATCTGTCCAGTCGGCTCGTTTATAGTTCCAGTGTGGAGCGGTTTTGTTTCCCTGTGGGCCTACTTCCATATCAACTTCTAGTCTAATTGGCCTGTGGTCGCTACCTGCCAATGTGTGAGCACCTCGGCGGTCTATACTGTGGATGTTTTCGCTTTAAAGTGACAGCATTGTTTTTAATCTTTTCTTTTTGCCTGGACTGTAAAACGTTTCCTTATTAGACCGCTACCAGCTCATTTAGTCTGTTGTGCATCGGGTGGTCCATGATTCTTTTGAATGTTTCCTCTTTGCTGAACCATTATGCAGTCATCTCGACGGTCTCACAATTGCGCTGTAACACAGTCATGACCACCAGGTCTGGAAAGAGGGACTTAAAGTCAAGCTACGAAGAAGTTAAGTTTGTGCGAAAATGTACAGATGGATCAGCCACTACCTCAGAAACAGAACAGCCAGAGTTCAAGTACAAGAGCATATGAGCAAAAAGGTGACACTTGAGCAGGGAGTACCCCAGGAGGAGTACTGTCACTCACACTCCTTCCTGGTGTATATAAATAACATCGCAGAGAATATACAAAGAAGAGTCCATAGCTCCATGTTTGCAGACGATCTGGCTATGTGGACCTCTGAAAAGAATCTCACCATAGCAAGTAATCGGATGCAGCAGGCCCTAACATCGCTGGAGGAGTGGGCAAACTCATGGCTGGTCAAAATAATGAAGAAAAAACAAAATGTACGAAATTCTCGCTTTCAAACAAACCCCAAAACACCAAAATAAGTCTTAACGGCAAATATCTGCGACCAAACGACAACCCAAACTACCTGGGAGTCACATTTGATCGGCGCAAGACATGGAAAAGTCAGATCGAGAGAAACCAGACAAAGAATGGAAATCATGAAGAAACTTGCTGCACAAGCTGGGGAGCAGACGAAAGTATACTAAAGAAACTGTACACTGGACGACTGAGACCAGTTCTCGAATATGGCATTGCGGCATGGACAACAGCAGCAAAGGCGAACTTTGACAAAATTAGCAAACTCCAAAACCAAGCCATGAGAGTTATAACAGGAGGCAAGAAGTCAACGCCAATTGTAGAGCTGGAAAAGATTTCAAATCTGCAATCCATGACCGACAGAAGAGACTGCGAAGCCCAGCAGCAAGCAGAAAAACTCAGAAGACTGACTGACCATCCAATGCATAAGAGACTAAATAATTTTGGAAATGGGAAACTAAAGCGGAGAAACTTTGCAGAAATAGCCAAAGCAAAGATGAACTAAGACCCTATAAACGCATTAACAACAACAAAGCCCATCACTACTGTACGCAAACCTACCTGGAGGCAGCATATATTTTCAGAGATGGTAGAAAATATACCATGTATTGGAATAAAGAACAGTCAGACTGAAAAAAGAAAGAAGAGACATAACCCTGAGGTACATAACGAAAAACTACCCAAGCATGGACTGGATCCATGCATACACCGACGGCTCTGTAACAAACACAACACAGAACAGAGGGGCAGGGGTATTCCTGAGCCTACCAAATGGTAGGAAAAAAACACTATCAGTGGCAACTGGAAAATACTCAAGCAATTTCAGAGCGGATGGCAGAGGCACTGAGGGCTGCAGTAGAAGAAATGGTGACATGTAAAAGAAATGAAAGCTATAAAGTCCTGCGTACAGATGCCCTGGCCGTAGTCACATCACTAAAAGGCCAGTAAAATACTGAACTTAATGATTTAAGAGCAGTACTCCTTCAACTATGCCAGCAGTCCGCACCAAAAAGAGTAGTGGTACAGTGGGTTCCATCCCACTGTAACATCCAAGGCAACGAGGAGGCAGACAGACTGGCAAAAGAAGGTGCAAAACTACCACAACCAGATACTAGTGTGACATACGAAGAGTCAAAAAGGCGATATAAGAGCTAGATACATGACCAAATGGGAAACAGAACATACTGGCTACACAAAAAACTATGCCTATTACCAGTTGAACAGAAGAGAGCAGATCGTGGTCTTCAGACTTCGCACTGGCCACAAAAGACTGAGGTACCACCTATTCAATAAATTGAAGATAGGTGGCATTGACGAATGCTCCTGCGTTATTGGGAAAATGACCGCTGAACATCTGCTGCAAAACTGCCCGACATACGAGGATCAGAGAAAGCAGATGTGGCCATCACCAGTGGTAACACTAGACAAGCTCTATGGCAGTGTCGACAGCCTCAGGATGACCACTGCTTTTTTCGAAAAAATAAAGGTTGACGTCTGACAGCGTACGAAGAAGAAGAAGAAGAAGAAACGAAAAATTAAACTAATAGCAGCATGCTCCATCCTGCCTCTGAAAAAGAAGACCCTTCCCTTATCTTATATGCAATATCCACAACATCGAAGACAAAAAGTCACAGACAGAGGAAATGTCCACCAACAGCCTGAACACGCCTATACGGATGGTTCAGCCAAAGACACTTTTGGAAACGGGAGAGGAGGCATCACCATAAAACTAAAAAGCGAAGTATACTCAGCAGCATTTGCCACTGAGAGACGCTGCAGCAACGCCAGTGCCGAAGCCAGTGCCCTGAGACAAGCAACTGAAACCATTATAGACCATAAGGAACAGGCGGAAAAGCAGTGTTAATGGCTCTCAAGAACCAGCACAAAAAATGAATTCAGTGCTCTGGCAGACTCCCTCGAACGGCTTTCCGAGTGCTTAAAACACTTTATTGCAATCATGTCCACTGTATACCGACAAAGAAGTAGCATTTGCCAACAGCCGGTGTTCTTCCACGAGAAGCTTTACAGAAATGCACGGAACCTTGAGTTGACTGCTGCCTTCGTTAGAGTCTTGAAGTCGAGGTCTGAAGACGAACGTTGTCTGTTTGTATGTCCATCTGTCCACCTATTCATGCCTATATACTGGTCAATCAGCATATCTGCCTGTCAAATGAGTTATACCTCCCCTCAAAACATTTTTGCATTTCTGTAGGTAAACCTTATTTTCCTGTCGGAAACAGATGTCCCTTAATTCGTACACGCGAAAATAAATTGCAAACTTTTTTTACTGTATCCATCACTGGTTGAACATGTTATTTTCACACTTGATCAATGAGATCCATTCTTATTGTAGTTTGTGTTTTGGACAAATGGATTAAGGGCTTGAAGCTATTTCCCCATCATCTTAATCTCTACTGTAATGCTTCTGTTGTTGTGGTCACAACTAATTTCTTCTTTTCTATAATACGATTGTGGAGCACTATATTGTAGTTGTACCTTATTAGTCCGTCTTCTTGACTTGCTGTTTGTGCTACTGCATCTATTCTGTTTTGGTAAAAATAAAACAAGGAAGTTCCTTACTGTTACAGAAATATGATTCCCAAGTAGAATGTTGCGTATCACAGAAACAGTTGAGAAGCGAAGATAAATGATGTTACCACAAAATAAGCAAGACCACTACTTACTAAAATGTGTATAAACAACATGCGCGATTCAATGGACACATACCCACAAAGAAGATCGGGGGGGGGGGGGGAGGGGAGGGGTGAGAATCATGAAAACATTTTTGCAATAGGAACGACTGAGGATTCGAGAGATATTGGAAGACAGGAGAAAATAATTTGGGAGAAAGAAGGAACTGGAGAACAAGTGCACCTAGAGTGAAAGGATGCTCAATAGATCCTTGGTTGTTGAAACAATTGATCATAAACACTAGATTGCACGCTACTTAATGATGATGATGTTATTGGTCTGTGCTCAACAGCGTTTAGTATCAGTTGTGAGGGATGGCATACACACGTGTAGAACATGTTTTCAAAGGATGTCTACTCAAAGAGATACGGAATTGATAGCACGACCTTATCCGACACAGATGAGAGAGCCAGTGCTTGTTAGCATGGAATGCTTGAGACAGGCGTGATGTTACGAAGAAAACATATCATTATTTGAAGCGAATCCTGCTAAGGTGGCTGTGTCGGACCCAAAGGTGCAAATATCGCAGTCAAGTTGTAACTACGACATAATATATTCCGTTCTGCAGACAACATCCTGCTACTATCAAAGCCCTTTTCATGGCATGGTAGGGAAAGATTGAAAACGAAAGAAGAAGAAGAAGATTTGATAGCGAATGGCGAAGCGGCTGTTTCCAGGACTCAAAATGGAAACTAAAGTAACACTAACTTGCCAGACATGCTGTAAGACAAGCCTGAGGACAGTTGGGTACGGGACTGCCTATCCCATCATGTAGATACATGAAGTCACAAACACTTCAATACATATGGACAGATCAACATTTGATGACTTGACACGTATTCATCGAATACACATGTTCTGCATGGAGCTGTAAAGGCTTCCATTGATTTGTTGACGATGGCTGAACTACAAAGAAGAACAAACATAAACTACTCATAAACAAATCCAGACTGCTTACTTAACAATGTGTCTCTCGGCTCTGATCTCTGATTATTTCTTGTGCACGTTCAGCTATATAACTGTCAATTGTTTGCGTGATGTTAAATTTTGGCAAGTCTACGACTCTTTCGACCGAATCTAAATTAGACACGTTGGCTAAATGAGGTATGTTTAAACCTATCTACTTGTATTTAATAGCATGATCGAATCATTGATGTTGCACACCAGTGTTGTATATACAAGAAAAAACGGTTATTTTTAAGTCCGCATTAGACGTCTGGGGCTGAAATACAGTTGTACAGACAATGCGCCGCAATTATTTGTACATAATATATTTTTGGGGGTCGCTGTAGCTGAGAGTGAGATGCCCGTCTCAAAAGAAGAGAACGAAAGCGCGATGCGGGGGGGGGGGGGGGGGGTCGAATCCTGCACAATATAAACATCTCGTGGTCTCAAGAGAGATTACATTCACACCTAGTCCTATCGGAGATGATGATAAACTCGGCAGTCCAGTGTAAACGCTTCGAATCTAAGAGTACCCTTGACAGTTGACGACCGAGAAGGATGTCAACCTAGTCCGGGCAAACAAATTTAAGGGTAATCAAATGTCTAACCAATAGAACCTGCATGAACGCCAAAAGGAGAGTGACGCTTTCTAAAAATGAGATCAATCACCTGTTTTCTGCATACTCGATTGCAAGTACACAAATACCTTCGCAACCCACATAGTTTTTGTTGTTGACGTTTCAAATGCCCACAAGGAGTATGTTACTATTTTATGCGCCCGAAAAATGACGTTAAGTGGCGGGTTGCAGTAGCTTTCCTTACATTCCAAGCGTGCTGCTGAAGGTGGATGAGGGTCCTCCAAGCCGTTGTGCTATGAGTAGTTTCCTCTGCGTATCACTCACTACTACGGCAATCACGTCGATTACTCACCTCGTTGGCCATGCTGCCATGAAAACAGCTCGTTTTCAGGGAGGGCTACTAGGAAGCCGAGGTGAAGTTCTTGGCTAGTAACACATCTGATCAGTATATTTTGCCTGACCAGACGTTAGTCTCCCTCCCCACCTACAGTGGTAGAAAAGTATTGACTAAATGATAATATTTTCTAACTAATCGGAAAATGCAGAAGACGGTTCGTTTGTCTTTGACAATCTTGACCCTGCATTTGTGTTTTTCGTTGTGGTCCTTCACATCTTGCATTACCTTTCCTGATTGTGTATATACTTTTGTGTGGTCCCACAAGAGACTGCTCTTAGCCCTGACAAAAAATATTACCACAAGAAGTACTTTTCCCTGATTATCTAGGTCTATAACTTATAATTCGCGATACTGTATGTCTAATTCCAACAATTTCAAATTAAAAAAGCACACCAAAAAAAATGCGTGCTTAAAA
This sequence comes from Ariolimax columbianus, assembly GCA_036924085.1. NCBI lineage: Eukaryota > Metazoa > Mollusca > Gastropoda > Stylommatophora > Arionidae > Ariolimax > Ariolimax columbianus. Next base: position 51,931,563 of record JAVGWX010000011.1, on the reverse strand, counting down.
GCGAATTTTACAGTAGCAATCGGCGTAGAAGCTTCAAGTATTGACCGAGGAGATCAAAAGAAATACAGCTACTGTAATATCGAACATTCGCTAACTCAGAGTGGTATTATATTGTTACATTAAAACAGCATGTCAGGGATAAAAACTGGACAAACATTGTTACGTTGAGTTTCTTGTTTTACCACAAAATTATGCAGTGTCAGATACTATGTTTATATGTATCTTGGTGAGCTTTGAAACGAAGGGTATTTGTGTGTTAGTTTGTCTTGTATACGTAGTTTAACTATTCATTGTTTATGTTTCCATACTCGGTTAATATATACATTCTAGGATACGAGGTTTAGGTATGATTTATTCAGTTTAGGATAATATGTTTACGTACAATTTGTTTAGAAGAGCGATGTATTTAGTTTCGTAATCTAGGTTTACGAAATATTGGACTAGAATATAGTACTAATTCCGAATACTAAGTCTATATGGGAATAGAGAATACAATCTAAAATTAAAGCGCTTACAAATATATATATATATATATATATATATATATATATATATATATATATATATATATATATATATATATATATATATAGTTTAAATGGATCTTTCTCAAGGGGGGTGTATAGCAGGTTTCTGTGCTCATATAAACATTCAATGATTCTAAATCAATAGCATCAAGCAACATAGCAGATTTACCATTTATTGAAATAATTAATCAAAAGTTTTAGATACGAGTTTGAATATTAATATAATTACTTTTATTATTTATATTATTAATACTAGTATATTACTTTTTAACTAATACTGCTATTATCATTTTTATTATTATATTATTATTCCTATTTTTATTTAGAATTTTTGTTATATTATAGTTATAATATTATTATCCCATTATTGTTATTATATTATTGTTATAATCACCTTGATCGATTTTTAAAATAACAACAACATATTTGTGTTCGAAGTGGGGCATGGTATGTTAAAAGAGCATATTAAGAAAAAGAAAACTTTTTTGACATTCACAAAAATATACTGTATTGAAGAACAACTCAGTAAGTGTGGCATTCCTATATCAAACAAGAGTGTTGGGGATGAGATGGTAGTGAGTTTATTGAACTAGCCTTCTGATATGTATGAGAGGAGGAGGCCAGGTTCCTCCAGCCACCAATGCCACTGGATGTGCTAATGGTAAACCCGCTACACATTCCCCAATAGTTGTCTTGAGCATGTCGAAACCGTGAATCAACCCCGGCACATTCGCATTGAGAAGGTGATGCTATACAACGACCCGTGATCGTACCTACATGCACGCACACGTATGTAATATAATATAATATAATATAATATAATATAATATAATATAATATAATATAATATAATATAATATAATATAATATAATATAATATAATATAATATAATATAATATAATATAATATAATATAATATAATATAATATAATATAATATAATATAATATAATATAATATAATATAATATAATATAATATAATATAATATAATATAATATAATATAATATAATATAATATAATATAATATAATATAATATAATATAATATAATCATATAATATAACATAATGTAACATAATGTAACATAATATAATATAATATACTATAATATATAATGTAGTGTGATGTAATTTAATGCAATAAAATACTCTTCTTTTTCCTCTTCGTTCTTTCTCAATCTCCCGCTACCAAGTCCTAAAAAGGGCTTTGCAAGTAGCATGATGTAGTCTGGAGAACGGAGTGCGTTGGGACGTAGTTTACAGCTTGAATGTGAAATTTGCACCATTTGGTCCAACACCTCCGACTTCAGCAGGCATTTTTGAGTACCGGGTTGCCTTCTCTCTTCGACCCCATCTCCTTGGCCAGTCTGGTTTATTGCAGTCTGTTATCCAGGATCACCACATGGGTGTGTAGAAGGGGCTTGGCAGCTCTGTTTGCAGGCTTTGGCGTTATCAGTCAGCTATGAGTAGATGACCGCTGCAGCTCATTCGCTGCTCAGTTACTTGATCCCCAATATCATACAATACAACGCAATGCAGGGGATGGAGGGCAGATGATAATTGAGAACATGCGGATTGGTGGGTACAGGAGGATAGGTGTTGAGTGTAGGACAATATGTTAATGTTTTATCATATTCGGCCTTGATTGTTATTAGTTACCCACGAATAATATTGATATCGATGTTTTTGTTCCTAGTTCTAAAGCTTACACATGATTATTTTGGTATTTCCTCCCACTTTATGAGCACTTTCAGTGCTTCTCTAGATAGCATGAGCGTGCTATGTGCCATTCTAGACAGCATGAGCGCCTATGTACTTCTCTAGATAGCAAGAGCGTCCTATGTACTTCTCTAGATAGCATGAGCGCCTATGTACTTCTCTAGATAGCAAGAGCGTCCTATGTGCTTCTCTAGATAGCAAGAGCGTCCTATGTACTTCTCTAGATAGCATGAGCGCCTATGTACTTCTCTAGATAGCAAGAGCGTCCTATGTACTTCTCTAGATAGCAAGAGCGTCCTATGTACTTCTCTAGATAGCAAGAGCTCCTATGTGCTTCTCTAGACAGCAAGAGCGCCCTCTATGGCTCTCTAGACAGCATACATGCCCTATGTGCTTCTCTAGACAGCATGCGTGCCATCTATGCGTCTCTAGACAGCAGCAGCGCCACTCTCTCTGTATGTTAGGCAATCAGTTCCCACGTATCCAGAATAAATTGTCGTTTTCCCAGTTGTCAGTGTCATTTCTACTAAGTGTGTTCATCTTGTTTTGCAAACTCTAAGCACTAACAGTCTTATCTCTTTTGTTATCTGAGATGTTTTCGCTGTATGGTACGTTGTTCAACCATTCCATGTCGCCATATTGTTGTTCATCTTGGTATTCAGAAGGGCAGTCGGCGTTGGAGCGTCCTTTCGGCTTTTACTCTACTGTGTTATTTTTCTCGTTTCCAAATACCTTCACTTTTCCTAAGTCGTTTGCTTTGCTATATTGTCAATGTTTTCATAAGCACCATTGTTTTGTTTTAGATTTTCGAGGCTGGCCCAAACCTAATCTATTATACTCTAGGTGATGTGTCCGTGTCCTGCCTATTACCTCCCCTGTGACCTATACAACTTGGGTGACTCTTCTGGAAGCATTCGCTTCCGTTGGCTTAGCTCGATTGAGACATGCAAGCTCTTCCAAAGGAAATGGACTCGAGGGAAAGTCCCTCGTTAACAGATACTTCTAAGAGCAATGAGCATAACGTGGCAGGACATACTGTGAAAGAAGAACATGTGGGGCAGGAGCCAAAACAGTCATTGGAACAACACAATAAGAGAATAAAATGGGGCTGGAAAAATCGTACGATGAGGCGGGCACCATCCAGCATAGCTAGGCAGGCTGTCACATGGAATTCACAGTGGAAGTGAAAGCGTGCTCGATTTAAAACAAAAAAAGACGGAGAAACGAATGAAAGAGGTAACTACGATTACATGGTTACACCTTGAGACTGGCAGACCGAGCAGCCGTGTATGCTGGCAAGATGTAATCAATGGCCAAGCTCCAAGAGAAGCGACGAACTTTTAATTTGATTAGTACTAAAATAACCCATACTCTTTGACACAATATTTCAAACTACCTTAAAAAAAAATAATTACCATTGTTTCTGTTATCATCTGTGTTATCGTGCTATGTTATCTCTCTATTAGCATTATTTGTTTTCTGCACACAGCTCCAAGCAGCACGTTGAATATCCTGTGTCTTAGCATCACTTTCTATTCCTCAGAGCCACTTCTGTTAAAGCTTCAGATACTGGAACTGACGACACACCCTCCTACAGCTGGGAAAAACATGAACGGTAATGGACTCTTCTTTTGATTGTTAGTGTATCCCAACCTAATCTTTTCATGTATCTGGCAGTTCCTTTCTTTGTCATCAATGCGCATATATTCAGTGTGCTGCTATTGTTTACACAAATACTTGTTTATTCCTTTACACACACACGCACACGCACAAGCACACACACACACACACGCACACACACACACACATATATATATATATATACATATAATATATATACCAATAATTAATTTAATTTAAATATTAAAGTAATTAAATTATTTAATTTTAAAGAAATTGAGTTAAAATATCGATAAAATATCCTAAATTAAATTATTTATTACAAAGTTTGATTAGTCCGTCGAGGTCTTTGTGTATGACAAGGACAAGAATAGTACCACTGCCCCACAGAGACCATGTCGTAAGAGGCGACTAACTGTGTGACGTGGCATAACACCGGCCATGGTTATGTGATTTGCTTAGAGCAGTATAGATGTCGTCTAACAGGCTGCGCGTCTACTTTTCTCTAGTGCTTGAGTCTATTAAGATGTACTTGCACATCGGTTAACCACCCTCCGTAACACCTTGTCCTAACGCAATGGGATATTGAACTGCTCGAGCCTAGCCCGCTAGCAGGTAAACCTTCTCCCGGCTACATCCAGCTCATACCAGAGCTGAGACCTGCACATGGGCATCTGCCCTGTAGTAGTACACGTTGACTAGCAACTATATATAATATGTGTTTGAAGCAAAGCCGTAGAAAGAATAGACTGTACATCCATTTTTGAATTAAAATAGTAAGTCAATATCTAGCTATGGGGGGCGGGGGAGGGGGGCGGGTGTCCCTATAGCTGAGAGTTAATGCGGTTACTTCACAATGGACGAATGAAAAGTCGTGGATGGTTCCAATCCCGCAAGTTGCAAGTGTCTGCCCCTGGTCCTATTGGAGACGTCTGATAAACTTGATAGGTCCGTTGTGCATGACATGATCGTACAAACCCCCTGATAGTTGAAAATAGAAAAGAGCTGGCTACTAGCCACTGTCCAGTTAACAAGAAAAACACAACAAGAGTAGTTTTCTTTGTTTGTAAGACAGCTTTAGGGGCGCCAGGTAAATGATGCCAGGATAAGAGTTAATGACTCGTTATCTCAAGAATTGTAAAAGATGAAAGACATACGCTTATAATAGGAGACAGATGCGGGAAAGAATGTAATCATTGAAACATTTCATTGAGGATGAGAGAGAAAGAGACAGATTGCATAGAGTTAGATATCCCACAAGGAATATACAAATATATATATATATATATATATAGAGAGAGAGATAGATTGAGAGAGAGAGAGAGAGAGAGAGAGATGGGAATAAAGAGGTGATGGAATTTGGAGTTGAAACCTTTTATTGCATTTAACAATTGGACAGAGAGAAAGAGAGATAAAGGCAGAAGCAGCGAGAGAGCGATATATAGTGTAGAGTTAGATACTCCGCAATGAACAGAGAGAGAAGGGAGAGAGGGAGATGACTCAATCAGATTGTAAGTTGAAATATTAAAGTTGAGAATGAACGAGTGGGAGAGGTAAAGCTAGAGAGAGAGAGAGAGAGACAGAGAGAGAGGTGGGGGAGAAGAAAGAGAAAGAGAAACATATGCTAGCATTGGAAGCAAAAACTCGTGCAGTTACTTAAAAAAGAGGTCTGAATCATGTACAACTATTCATGTCTCATCTATTTTAATCCTAAATTCAAATTCCTCAATCTGCGAGTTTTTCACTATATCAACACTCTAAAAATGTGCCAGCTGCCCATTATTAAAAGGGCAAGATATTAGCATAAATCCTTCTTCCAATGCATGCCCTAGCCCTGTCATGAATTCATTAAACCGTTTCGTGCTGTCCAGCCATGTTACGCTTCTCGACAACCTTCAACGCCTGGACGCTTTGCATGGCTCATTCCAGCGTGACACGTTTCACATGTGCTTGGTCAAGCGGATCGAGCGGCCCTGGATGTTATGACAGCTCCGTTTTCTCGTAATGATGAACCCAGTTACCGGAGTTGTTACGAAAATGTTAGGTGCTGAGCTGACGTTAAACGTAATAAATTCATACCTGCGGCGGATACATTCGATCTCGAAGCCCATCGCGAGAAACTGATGTACCCTGCCAGAAGTTGATTAAGCAGACGAAATACAACAGCAGGGGGTACTGTGACGGAAATAATTCACATGGCACTGTTGCATCTAAGCGTCTGACTTGTTTCTCCTAGCAAAAGTACCAGAATATCGGCTTGGTCAGAGCATGCTCTAGCATATTCAGGGTAAAAGGGAAATCCAGGTGGCAAATAAGGGAACATATCCTGCCGAAGATGGACGTGTCGGACCGAAAGGAGCAAATATCGCAGTCAAGCTGTAAACTAGCAACACATCCAAATCCGTTCTCAGGACTACATCTTGCTACTTGCAAAGCCCTGCTCAGGGCTTGATAACGGGAGATTGAGAACGAACGCAGATGAAGAAGAAGAAGAAAAAGAAAAAGACGAAGAAGAAGGGAACATATCGACCAACTTAGCACAAATAAAGCTGAGACCAGCACAAAGAAACTTCTATATTGTCTTTTACGACAGGTTTGGTAGATTACAGGGGTTCTATTCCTTTCATACCGGGCACCGTTGAGGTGCTTACACATACCTGCTCAAAACATATTAAACTGTATACACTCGTGACATACCTAACCGGCTATCAACATCCAAGATTGAACAGTGCGTGACCTGGTCTGTCTATAAGCAGGAATGGTATTGTTTACAGACAAACAAAGGTAACTAGTAAAACCATTATTACTCAAACCAACAATGCAAAACGCAGGCTTCCTGCGAATGAGTTAACTGAATTGGTCGCCTTATGTATCTTACGGGATCAAAACCTTAATTTATCAATCAATGATGCAGATAATGATATTTATACTTATTTGTTGCCTGTCGCCTTGATGGATTGCGGATACATTAAGAGTAATGGGACATTTTAGTTAAGCCAGATTTGATTTCTCCTTTTTTTCATACAATACGATATTGTTCTCTCAAGATAATAAATAAGAGCAATGCAAAATATTGGTAATGTAAAATTTGATTTCTATTTTTTTTTCATATGATAGTCTAGCGCTTTCTAACAAAAATTTAAAAAAATTAGAGCAAAGGCAAATATTGTTAATTGTCAGTGTTGATTTCTTCGTAATATTCCATATATCAATGTAGTGTGCTCTCAAGAATATAATAAGAAGCTAATCAATATTTTAGGAATATTAGTTCTGATATATGGCCCAGTAAGATGGCTAAGAGATAGGCATTGAAGCTGAAAGGCAAACTCGGTCCCAAAAATGTCATGCTGAAATCGGAATGTCGGGCCGAAAGGCGAAGATATGACAGTCTTGCTGTAAACTGAGACACACAGTCCCAAACGGACTTTTCAGAACGAAGGCTGAAGTTTAAATGCTTATTGGCTGTAATGTTTAGAAATATCTGTGTGTGCTAGTACGAGTGTATGTCCTAAATATGTACCGTCAATATTTCACGCATCGGCATAATATACAACATCGAAGCACTGACAGGCACACATACAAACACACACACAATGACCAGTAATGAAACGTATATTCCACAATCCCAACACATGGAATAATTATTCTTCCTTCTCGTTCATTCTCAATCTCCCGCTACCAAGCACTGAAAAGGGCTTTGCAAGTAAGCAGGATGTAGTTCGGAGAATGATATAAGTTGTGTAGTAATTTACAGATTTACTGCGATATTTACGCATTTTGGCCCGACACATCCGACTTTAGCATGACATTTTTAGGCAATGGGTTAGCCTTCACTCTTCGATCCCTTCTCCATAGCCAGCCTGCCCTTTAGCAGCCTGATATCCAAGATCATCACGTGAAAGTAGAGAGGGGTCTTGGCAGCTCTGAGTCGCTGGCCCTGAAGCTAGTAGTCGGCTGTGGGTCGCTGATCGATACAGTTCATGCGCTGCACACAATGTGCAAATCCTACCATGCCCAGTTTTATGCAGAGACGTTGGCTTTTTCTTGGTAGAACCGCTTCTCCACGTACGGAAAGTAATGACAACCTACAGTACCACAAACCTGCAACAACAAAAAAACGTGTAACAGCTAAATTGAATTGCCGTTATAAGAACGACGTTCTATAAAGAACACGCTACGTACTTTGAGTGTCGACCTAAAAACGTAACGCAATATTCCACTGTTTGTAGTCATCACCCAAAACTGGTATTAGTAGCACAGTCTTACTGTTATTGGTCAGCAACACAATCTTGTTAGAAATCATAGTTTCTGACTTTCACAACTAAAATATGTCTATATGTATTGCTATTATAGAACGTATGCTACCATTGCATTACTTGTGTTGCAGAAGTTTGATCCTTCAGATATATCTTCATCCCATCCCCCGCGGTTTTTTTTTCACTGAACGAGAAAAAAAGGAAAACAATAATCGTTACTCATCCCGACCAACCGCCACCAAAGCTCTCTTACACGTTCTATTACCGGCCGTCGCTAGTGTGGCCTCGTATTATAACAGAGCGACTCCCCAAAGTTTACAGAGCATGCATCGGCATATGATTTGCATATTGGCCGGCACGCACGCGCGCCCCCCGCCGCATGCAATCATCAGAGTTATGTAACCTGAGAGGGTAAGACGTCCAGATTCAAAATGGAGAGGGTTGACTTCCGCTTGCGGTGCATTATGACCCTTCTTTTCAAAATGGTGGAGAGGGGGAAACAATATTACGGGTAGGAGAAGCAGATGTGTCGGGAAAACATCAGATTTGTTACGAACCATATCAGTTAAACAAGGAAATATTAAATATACCAGCGCATAGCATTTCCAATATGTCTCTGTTCCGGAACTCTCAAGGCAAGGGAGGTAAAATCAGACCAAAACATACACCGAGGAAAAGAGCTTGAGTCAAACATAGAGGAGAGAGCCAAGACGTGGACAAGATGGACCAGAAGACTCGGGACTGAAGGACTTGGCGTGCATATGTTATAGACCTGTGCTCCACCGGCTGTTGGAATACTTGAATGATGAAGATAATGATGATATTAGCTATTCTGATATATGTTGTATATCAGATACATGAAGTATTTTGTTGTAGAATTAATAGAAAAATACGTTTTCAAGCTCGACAGGCGGATGAGAACGAATCTATATATATATATATATATATATATATATATATATATATATATAGAGAGAGAGAGAGAGAGAGAGAGAGAAATAAAGAAAGCAGCTGTTTGCGTGTATATGTGTATTTGACTAGTAAAAGCAAAGCAATGAATGTGAATTTATTGGCTATAAAAACAGACAAAACGAGAAACATAAACGATCAAGGAAAGGAACGAGAGAGAGAGAGAGAGAGAGAGAGAGAGAAAGAATAAATGAGAGAAAGTAAAAAAGACAGTGAAAGATAACGCAATTGTATAACTTTTCATTTGGATAGATAGATAGATAGATAGATAGATAGATAGATAGATATATAGATAGATATATATATAGATAGATAGATAGATAGATAGATATATAGATAGATAGATAGATAGATATATAGATAGATAGATAAATAGATAGATAGATAGATAGATATATAGATAGATAGATAGATAGATAGATAGATATATAGATGGATATATATATAGATATATATATATATATATATATAGATAGATAAATAGATAGATAGATAGATAGATAGATAGATAGATAGATAGATAGATAGATAGATAGATAGATAGATAGATAGATAGATAGATAGTGGATGAGGGAGTGAGGAAGTAAATGAGTGAGTGAATGAGTGGGTGAGTGACTAAGTGAGTGAGTGAGTACAATAAGAAACAGCAACATTTAAACACTGCAACAGAAACAGAAATATGAATATAAAAACACAATGGTTAAGGAATGGAAAAGAAAAGTAAAAGAAAGAGATAAGAAAAGAGAGATGGAATGAGAGAAAGAGATAGTGTGGGAGAGGGAGAGACTAGAACAATGAGTAGCTTGTACCCTAGAGCAGTTCTGTCCTATCCTCCCTTACCAGTAATCCAATTTGTTAAACTGAACGACTCTTGAGTTTGTTCGAGGATGCTAGCCTGAGGCAAACGGTATTTCTCTGCCGACGCTAAAACAGGAGTGGCGATCGGGTGAGTGGCGAAGTCGCCAGAAAGGTCAATACTTGGAACAAGATCGAGCTCCGAACTGGATAGGAATCGAGATATTATTTCTGATGTGAGAGATAATGATCTAGGAATAGTTACAAAGCAGTGGAATGATCACAAGAGAGGCACCCTGGAAGTGTTGATTTGTTGTACGTTGTTGTGGTTCTTGCATATATACTTCTTATAGGGCATCGTCTATTGCTGCCTTTTTCCGTTTGTTGTTTTTTTTTTTACGTTTAGCAGTGCTCAAGTCCTGAGTTGTCTGCCAGGGTCTGTGTGTATGACAAGGACAAGAATGACACCACTACCCCATATAGAGCATGACGTAAGAGACGACTAACTGTGTGGCATGGCAAAATACCGCCATAGTTAGGGTTTTTATTTTATAGCAGCATAGATGACGCCTAACAGGCTGCGGGTCTACTTTGCTCTAGTGTTTGAGTCTATTAAGATGAACTCGCACATCTGTTAACCATCCCCCACGGTAATTGTACCAAGGCAGCGGATTAATAAGCTGCTCGAGCCTATCCAGCAAATCAGGAAATCCTCATTCCAGCTACATCCATCTCACGACAGATCTGGGACCTGCGCATGGGCATCCGCCTCTGTATAAATACGGGTCGACTAAGACTAAGATTAAGACTAGTGCGCAAGAACAAGAAGTAGAAGCGCAAGCATGTCTAGAACTGGACATTTAAGTAAATATTTACAACCAACTGAAACTTTGCAAAGATAGCAAAAGGAATATTAAAGCCGATTCCACACAATTTTTGAACACGACAACGATGCTAAAAGCAACTTTCTGATTGGTCACTAGACACTACGCAGAATAATACTACTGTATGTCAGTTGGTTTCTCCCAAACTGACACTTTTATATCGCATTCCAACGTCATCGGCAATGCTTGTGGAAACAATTTTCTGACATTCTACCAGATGTGATGCGTAAAAACTGATGAGCGTTTTGGTAGAAAAAGAGAGAATATAAAACATAGATAAGCATAAATGATATCACGCTAGAAAAAGAAAATTAACGAAACAAAGGATACGACCAAAATGTCTTCACTAGGGGCAAAGAACTGCGATGGGGCTTACAATTAAAAGAACTTTAAAGTGGAATAGAAATTAAAAAAACAATGCCCTTGTATTGTAGCTTGTTATGGTTGCTAAGGAGGACAAAAGTGTCATTTACGTGCCATCACGATGCAGATGAACAGCATGGCGTCACAGTTGTAGTTAAAAGATGGCCGCCTTACTATTGACATGCACCAAAGAGGTGCAGCGTTCTGTTATCGTTTTTTTTTAAGCAGCAAATGGGTGAAACCTATAGATATTAATCAGCCAGAAACGGTCCAGTACGGTAAAGCATTTCTTTCATTCCAGCAACTGTATGAGTGGAGTAGAAAGTTCCAAGACTGCGTAAGTTCTGTGACAGACTGTTCACGACCGCGTTATGTAATGAGTAGTGAGCCCAGAACCATTTGGAGTTTGTGACAACATGCTGTTCACCTGCACCATGATGGCACGTGCAGGTCACTTCTGACATCCTTAGCAAACAAATTAACAAGTTACAATACAAAGGCATTGTTTTCTCTAATTGCTATCCCACTCGTAAGGTTCTCATTTGAAGCTCCCTTCGTACATGTATTAAAAAAATTGTATTTTTTTGCGTTCGCCTTATTTCTCTAATCCCCAAGGCAGTGTGCGCTGCACTGTGGTTTTTATTTTGCGCCTGTCGGCCCAGTACATCCTATTTCAGCATGCATTTTATGTAAGGGTTTGCTTCCCCGGGGTAACGGACGGTGCTGTGATTGGGAATCGAACCCAGCACCTTCTGCTTGTGAGCCGTGTCCCTTAACCACCAGACCACGCCGTCCCCGTACATAAATGAAACCAACTAAAAATAGATAGATAATCATAAGAGTAACGAACAACGAAAACTTTTGTCTTTATCTCCACAACTTGCGGTTATCAGTGCTGTTTATCAGTTGTGTTATTAAATGTTTTTCGTGCAATGACATTCTGCTATCTGAAATCTACTCTCTCTATTGTTCCATGTGCCTTTTCTAAATTAATGTGTGTGAATTGAAAGCCCGCATGTCTACTGCACTCTGTTGGATATATACGGTTAATAAATGTCGATACAAGCTTTTCGTACATTGGTGAGGTACGACAGGGATATTTATAGAAATGAGGAATAAAGGTCGCAAAATGTGCATGCTAAGCTTTTAAGTTAATTTTAAATAGTAAGCAAGGGCTTATTTTCGTATATCCAAAAAAAGTTAAACTTGCTTTGAATTAGTCGTTAATCATCCGCCATGAGGTGTAACGTCTTGAACGGTGAGGTGTAAAGTCTTCCACATAAGGTGTAAAGTCTTTCACCATTAGGTGTAAAGTCTTCCACCATAAGGTGTAAAGTCTTCCACTATAATGTGTAAAGTCTTCCACTATAAGGTGTAAAGTCTTCCACCATAAGGTGTAAAGTCTTCCACTATAAGGTGTAAAGTCTTCCACTATAAGGTGTAAGGTCTTCCACCATAAGGTGTAAAGTCTTCCACTATAAGGTGTAAAGTCTTCCACTATAAGGTGTAAAGTCTTCCACTATAAGGTGTAAAGTCTACCACCATAAGGTGTAAAGTCTTCCGCCATAAGGTGTAAAGTCTTCCACCATAAGGTGTAAAGTCTTCCACCATAAGGTGTAAAGTCTTCTACCATAAGGTGTAAAGTCTACCACAATGAGGTGTAAAGTCGTCCACCATGAGATGTAAACGTGTATTTTTCTTGTGGTTTTAACTATCTAACGTATTGATTAGCCGGTGGGATCAAGATGCTGAGCAATTGATAAGCTGAAGCAGTCAGCTACCCAAGGTTGACTGCTAGCGTCAGGGTCAGCAACCAGGCGCTTCAAAGACCCTTCTCTACCTCAACGTGGTGATCCTGGATAACCGGCTACAGCAATGCACATTGGCTAACGGGCGAAAGAATTGAAAAGGGGAAGCTAACTCGGCATCCAAAATTGGAAACTGCAGTGGGATGTGTCAGGCCGAAAGGTGCACATATCGCGGTCAATTTGTTAACAACGAAACAACGCATTCCGTTCCCCAGACAACATCCTGTTACTTAAAAAAAAATCATTTTCAGGGCTTGGCAGCAGGAGCTTGAAAACCAACGAAGAGGATGAAGCAGATTAGACGGTATCATAATCGCTGGACATATCTCTTATCATTTATAAAGCAGCCATAAAAAATACTGTATCCAAAGTAAAACAGAATATATTAACATATATAAACTCTGGCGAATCGTAATTAAATATGGATCTATAAACATGGAAGTAATTATAAACTTGTCATTTGATGTTTAAATGTGACATGTCACTGTATAAATGACCTCCTTTCAAGTCTTATCTTTTTCGGATCAACCGATGGCTACGAAATTGCTGTGAATAAACAGTATAAATCATTCAACACATTAATTCTTTCCAATAAGGAAGCAGTGGCGTGGCTACTCATTTTTGAAGCTTTCGTTAGGGTATATATCTTCTGGAGATTCCGTGGCCTAAGGATTGTGAGCTTGGCTCGCAATCCCAATGTACCACGTTCGAATCACGTCATGCTAAGTTTTACAGATCAGGTCTATCGTAGGTTTTTAATGGTATGATCGTCACATACACTTCCGAGCCACAGCGGTATCTACGAAGCTCGTGCTCTGACTTCTGCACTTTCAGCAAAATAAAGTACTGAGCAAATATGGAGGTGAACAGAAGCAATGAAGTTGGTTCTATGAAATATGGAGAGATAGAGAGAGAGACAGAGAGAGAGAGAGACAGAGAGAGAGAGAGAGAGAGAGAGAGAGAGAGACCTTCTTTGGAAGAAGTACCCTTCCTTTTTGGGTATATAGGACCGAGTAACTCATAACATCCGCGCCTTAACTCAGTGTGCTGTGCTGAAAAGCACTAAGCCCTGAAATGATCTGCATACCAAACAAACGTTACATGATCGAGCATCTAGTGAACCCAACTACTGACGAAAGTGTTTATACAGTTGAGATGATTATCTTTTTCTTCTTAGTTTCTCCTACTACTCTTGACAAAGGGCATCGCAGAGACGTGTTATGCTTAGATGTCTTTTTATCGCCAAGTGGGAGGCTCGTGCTGTCGGTATGTGTAACTTCCGGAGAGTGTCAGAAACACACTCGACCCACCGACGTCAAGGTCTGCCACTTGCTCGTGGACCGGACACCTGCATATGATATGCTCTTGATGGTCAAAATGCATTCTGGCTAAATGATCAAACTACTTAATTTATTGAGAGTCAATGCAGGCAATAACTGGGGTTGTCCCCACTGTCTGCCTCAGCGTGGTGTTGCGGATTCGGTAACGGATTGTCTATCCGACTGCACTTCTCACACAGCGCATCTCACAGATCTGGATGGTTTTCATATGCTAATATGTTGTTGTTGCTGTAGCTGGAAGTAAATTGTACCGAGTTCCAGATTTTGGTAGGTATTTCCATGGTATGACCGGGTCTCTCAGTCGACACAGCCGCAAATGGGTACCTCACAAAGTCATGGACACATTTAGGAGCTACGGAGTTCGTACTTTGCATTCATCACTTTCAGAAATGTAAGGGACTGTGCCCACTTGAGGGTGTCCGGGTGCAATACAGGCTGTTCTATGAATTATTTTCAATTTTTAATGATGTAAAAGACAAATAAAACAATAAATCAAATTACATCTCTTTTTTCTCAGCGTCGAAGCAATGAAGGAAAAGTCAAAAAATGCCGCGAGGACGCGGCGAGAGAAAGAAAATGCTGAATTTTATGAGCTGGCTAAAATGTTGCCACTACCATCGGCCATTACTTCACAGCTGGATAAAGCCTCCATAATTCGACTTTCAACCAGCTACCTCAAGATGAGAGCCGTTTTTCCGGACGGTGAGTAGATATTCCTCTTAGCTCTCTTCACCTTTTGTTTTGTTACTGGTATCCATGTCTTTGTATGTTATCTTTGACTAAAGATTAGTTAAAAGCGTTGCAGTTTGTTTCGTGTTGCATAGTCTCACCTGTGATTTTTACCGAGCTGTAGACCGGATTACGTTGAGCGAACATATTCCCACTGCCATGACAGACACGTGGTCTAAGAACTGTGTGACCTATCTGATTAGCAGTAGTTAGGGAAATCAAGTCAACGAGGAAGGGAAATAGTCATCCAACGTCATTAAAACAAAAACTTGGATCTGATACAAATAGTTGAAATACTCCATCCACAAGGGCATTGTCTGTTATTGAAATACCTAATGTTGACAAAACTAGCTTTACTTTGTGCTGACTTTCAGCATGGATCCCTCCTACGTTGTTGTTTAATGCTCAAATATGTTAGATCGCTTTTTTAAGACATTGCAAATATGTCTCCATTTTTTGTTCACCCTCTGTAAGAAATACAGTTTTACATATTTGGGCAGCACAATTGAGGGGCTCTAAATAACATATGAAGATACAGAGAAATCAAGATGCACACCGCAGTTAGAATTTTCAACGCCAGTGCCAAGTCGGTGCTGCTGTATGTAGCGGAGACTTGGAGAACGACCAAGGCCATGGAAAAAAAGACTTCAGTGCTCCGTTAACGTATGCATAGGAAGGATGATTGTCATAAGGTGGCAAGTAACATGGTGAGGAATGAAGATCAATGGAAAATGTGCCAATAACAGTCTCTTGAACAGCAAATTAAACAAATAAAAATGGTGCTAGAAAGGACAAGTGTTGCGCATAATGCAGTCCAACGTAGTCAGACAAGCTTTTACGTGGAAACCTCAAGGTAAGAGAGGAAGAGAGAGGTAGACCCCAACAAATAAGTTGAGAAGAGAATGTGAAAAAGAATAAAGATTAAATTATTACACCTGGAGAGAGACAGAAAGAGCAGTCTATGACGGTGTACATTGGCGAGAGGTTGTCAATGGCCTTTGCAACGAGAGAAGCTACGAGCTTGACTGATTGATTAAACGAGTACTGGAATCCATACTTGAATTTGGACTATAAATTGCACGAATCTATACCCACTGAACTTAAATTGATCCATACACTTATTTGCTCCAGGCTGTTCTTATAAATGCCGGTCTACTTTAGTTTCTGTTTTGGGATTTTATGTGATCGTTCTGATGAATGTCTCTGGTTCTCTTATAAGAACATGGCTGATAGAATTCAAATGTCAACGAAGTATGATAGTGTGCATTTAACCAACGTTAAACTGTATTAACGTCTTTCACGTGGTCTATGTAATAGCAAGGATCGACACGTGAGCGAAACATAGGACAAATAAAACCTACTAGGCACGTCGTGAGATGCGGTTAAATAGAGATGGACATAGAGCCTGCTACAACATTATGTATAACAATTTAGCCACGATAACCTAAAGAAGACCTTCTACATATTATCGAAGATGAGGATCCACTAAGTCCTACTGTAGCTGTGAATGTGTTTGTTTCCGACAAGAAAAGAACGATAAAACAACATTAGGTGAAGGCAGATCGCCTTTTCACGAATTGTGTTACCAGATGATCCAGGTAAACATCCTCCTGAAATGTCGTCTTATGTGATACAGATTCCACAGAGGCGATATGATGAGAACAACACGGTTATCCAATTCTGGCTCTTTCACTGAAAACCAAGCTGTACATTTACTTTACCTGTCTCGCCCCACAATCTGCTGTAGGGTTCTTAAACCTGGACTATTATATACAATGAATATTAGCGCTCTGAAGTCTTCCACAAACTATGGCAGATGCTCATCCTTGCGATTCACTGGCATGGCCAGGTCTTAAGCGACGAAGTCATCCGACGGACAGGCCTCGAATACGTTACACTCTAACAACGCTAAGGCGTCGCCGTTTACCCCTATTTGGACTCATGCTCGTTTTGCCGAGGATATCCATGTCCTCCTACGCTTAAAGCAGTAAATAAACATAAACAATGAGAAACTACTCTCTTCAAAGTGCTCCTGCCTCCGTGGTCTATCACGCACCCAATGGTTAGGTCAAATCAGGATTAACATCATCCGCATTGCAATAAGCCTGGGACTCGGCTTCATCGCGCTCATCGACTGTTGATGCGACGGGCACTAAACGGACTGCTACATGCATACATGTCTACATATCTACCTGCATACCTACCTGCCTACCTACCTTGAACTAGTAGAAGAGTAGTGACTAAGTGAAATTGCTCACTTTACTATGTATCACAAATTCCGTGAAGATGCGCTTCCTTGAAACAGTCCGTTTAATTGTGAAATTTGCGAAACCACGTTACTCTTCCGCTCTCTTTCACGGTCTCTCTCTCTCTCTCTCTCTCTCTCTCTCTCTCTCTCTCTCATCTCTGCATTTTAAATGATATATAACTTAGTTCCTTTAAATGTTTAATTCCAAACCCCTCTCTTCATTCTTGCGTTCTCGGCTGTCCTCAGCAAATAATTCACTTCAAGAACCTTCTCATTCTCGTTAACAACTTTCTTCAACCTCTCACCCGAAACCCATTCCCTCTGACATGAAAATATCAATTATACAGAGTAAACCAGACATCGCTCCCACTGATGCTCGGCCATCATTGTAACCACGGCACTCATTTCATAATGAAATCACGATCAGCCTCTCGACTTTCACTTTCAGATTGTCCCGTCTGGCCCCTGATTCTGGTCGACTCACCAGGACTGTTCATCGTTTACCTCGCAATCTGTCGTGCATTATGCTCTAAGTACCCTCTCGCTGGAGAGGAATCGGCAAACTGGACAATGAATTGACCCTTATGAATTCCATATTTTTCAATCTTGTTGAAGTTGGTGTTACCGTTAACATTGAAAATCCGTTCTGCTTTCACTTTTTGTGATCGCCAGTACAGCGGATTCCCGTGACGATCATGTGGTCTCGTATTGAGGATGACATAATATGTCTACTGCTTCTCTATGTAGTTCGTAATAGAAAACAGGGTTGTGTAAGGAACGAGCAACATCTTTATGTAAAATAAATCTCAATACAAACCATCGCAGCAGAAGAACAACAGTCCACAAAGTTAGGTTTCCTGTAAAGTTTTACAGACGAAGAAATCAACAAAATATACACATCGAATTTTTGTATTAATATAGCTGAGTTATCTATCAGTATTTTATTACTTGAAGTAGACCCTGTGCTTTGGTTTAATTTAATTTATATTAATTTTGCTAACTACAAATGAAACGCACACCGCTTTGGGGAATAGAAAAATAAAGCCAACGCAAAAAAATTAAAAAATTAAAAACTGATAGTCAGTAAACACACTCATTTCGAAATATGTTACTTAAGAGGGCTGTGCTTGGAGCTGGCAAACTCATCATGTTAAAAACAACATTGTTATTTTAACCAATCATTGTAGAACCTCGATTACTGGCCCGACTTCAAGCTTCATGTAAATAGACGACAGATAGTTGCAAACACATGCTTCACATTGAAAAGATAATGCCGATCATCACAAATGATTGGGAACAAGCTTACTTTCACAAGGGATCAGTTGCAGCGTTGCCTTGTGAGTCATATTGAAACACAAAAGCGACTGAATTCTCATAAAATTCAACTCCTATACTGCAGATATATTTCAGTTTAACAGCTAAACATGATTTAACTCTACCGAAGTATTTTAGATTTAGCGTCTAATACATTTCATTACGAACATAAAAATCACGTGAACTTGCAACTTCCCGGTGGCAATGTACGGATGTGAAACGTAGACCAGCACACACAAACTTAAAAAAGGATTTTATGTTTTGAATTAAAATGCCGCAGATGGGTGCTCAAAAAACCATGGATATCGAAAAAGAAAAATGCAGATATCCTAAAATAACTGGATATCGAGGAAAATTAGTAAATAAACAATATCCTGTCCAAAAAGCTGAAAATATGTTGGCCACACCAAACAAGGCACAGAAAAGCACAAACAATGGCCGCGCTTGCACGGCTCAACAAAATCTGACAAGATTAACGATTAGCACTATGTAATAAAATCAGATTAATGCGTACACTGGTCCTGTCAATATTCCTCTATGATTGTGAGGCATGGACAGTTACAGCTGACCTCTAGCGAAGGATACAGGCCTTGTAGATGAGATGTATCTGTAGACTTTTAAACGGCACGTACAAAGATCGAGTTACAAATGAGGAAATACGACACAGATTTACAACAGCAATAGGGCCTTTTGAAGACCTCTTGCCAACTGTCAAAAGAAGGAAACTCGCTTGGTACGGTCACATATCGAGCATAAATGGTCTTGAAAATACGATCCTGTATGGAAAGGTGCATGGCAGACGACAAAGAGGCCGTTCAAAAAAGAGGTGGGAGGACAACATAAAAGAATGGACCAATCTCCGACCAAAAGAGGCACAGACAGCGACCCCTGATAGAGAAGGGTGGTGGGGTGTTTTGCGGATGTCTTCAAGTGTGCCCCAACGACCTTACCGATTATGGAATGACCTGACATGACCTGACCCTGACATAAAAAACCATAATAGCCTGGAATGGACGATACTGGAGATATGGTGCCTGGAAAGCAGGGCAGAGCAGACTGAGTAGAAGATGATACAAGACATCACGGAGGTCCTGAGAATGAAAGCATCAGAGGCGGGAGTTCTGGCTAGAGATGAAGAGATCAACAGATCGACTGTTGTGAGAGCGAAGTTTTGCAATGGGCATGCTACGTGATGATGAACTTGTAATTTCCCGATTTCCATGAAAATACATGTACATACACAATGCAAACGTAACACATTGCATGTTCTTTTAATTATAACATGCATTTTTCTTTTTTCTATTTGTTTATCCTGATCACATTGAATTATTGGTCCTGTTATAGAACACTAATTTTAATAACAAAATCCAGAGATTCAACCTCCTAGTCATTTCGTATTTAGCGTTTAAATGTAATTAAGTACAAGTCAATTTTAGACCAGCCATTTGGTTGACAGGATCCAGTAAATGTTTTCGATGCTCAGAATAACAATATTTGATAGGGAGTCATAAAATGTCGTTGGGAAAACTTATGAACGCATCGATATTGTCGAAGTTTATTATTTGAGCACCTTGAGAAAAACCAACACGTGCATCTTGAGAAAAGCCAACATGTGCACCTTGAGGAAAGCCAACATGTGCACCTTGAGAAAAGCCAACAAAGTTAAAGGGTATGTCCTAAGTTGCGTGACTCAAGAGTCTCATATTTCAATCGTTAAGCCCGTCATATGCGGCCTATATGCTAAGCGGACTGCTCAAGGGCTCACATCAAAAGTGAACTGTTGTAGAGCATAAGGACATGATACAATTTCTTCCAGGTTAATCTTTTTGATGGACGTGTTCTCTATTGTGTGTTTGTGTACTCTTATAAAAACCACCACTATAGATATACTGTCCTCTTGTGTGTGTGTTCTCTCACAAAAACCACCAATATATATATATCTATCTATATATATATATATATATATATATCCTGTCATCTTGTGTGTGTGTTCTTTTACAAAAACCACCACTATATATCTATCTATCTATATATATATATATCATGTCCTCTTGTGTATGTGTTCTCTTACAAAAAACCGCCACTATAGGTGTCCTGTCTTCTTGTGTGTGTGTGTGTGTGTGTGTGTGTGTTCCCTTTCAAAACCCCCACTATAGATGTCCTGTCCTCTTGTGTGTGTGTGTGTGTGAGTTGTTCTCTTACAAAAGACCACCACTATAGATGTCATGTCCTCTTTTGTGTGGGTGTGTCTTCCCTTACAAAACCTGTTTTAGTCTATTAAGATGGACTCGCACATCAGCTAACCACCCTCCAAGAAACTGGTTGTATACAGACTCTGCATAGTCTTCTAAACCAGTATAAAGACGTTAAATTAAATTAAGTTGAACACAATCACCGCAACAACAAAAAAAATTGAGACATGAAAAAACAGAACTTGACTCAATACACAAAACCACTCTTTGCATATGATCAGTGTCTGTTACACGATGCCGAAAATAAAAAATAAAATAACATAAACTCGTTGCGACAATTTGTGGAAAAATACAACATGGGCCTCTCAACATAGGTGTAAAGATGTTGGCATTCGTGTTCAGGTATGTAGGCAGCAGACGGTATGCTTGATATGGAAATCGAGTTAAGGTGTCAGAAAGCATCCGCTGTGACTTATCAGCTGTCACCGCTGCTTCGGAATCCAATCATTCGCTGGCAACAAAGAAGCAGCTGATAAAACACGATATGTATGTCAACTTTGTGATAGCAGTACCAAACATAGTCCTTGTCAGAGGCGCAAGAGAGTAACAATAAGTCGTCTGAAATGAATTGTTTGAGGAATGAGAAACATTGTGAAAGATTAGAAGTATTGTAGGCACAATGCCTTGTGCAAAACAGGTGAAAAAAAAAGGATACACTGGATCAGTCATTTCATGAGAGTGCATCATTATCAACTTCCACTGAGGACTTACAACGCTGGTAGATTTGTGTGTAGGATAAGAGTGTGGTAGCGAGGTAGGCGGATAGATGATATTATAGTGATTGTCCAACGGCAAAAATTCACAACGAACGACGCACTTATCTAAAAAGACCATTTATCTCTTTACGTCGCTTAACGGCATACGTGGACAGAAAACTAACTAACATCCGCAAATATTCATTCACTATATTCTCTCGCAAAAGATGCTAAAATAACATCACAAACTGCTACAGAAGCTTTCCTTGTATTGGGGTATTTATGAAAATAAAAAGAACTTGACTCCAACACAAAAATATACACCTTAAACACAAATGTTAGGTCTGTTCTTATGTATGTCCCCGAAACACGGAGAACAATAAAAAAAGCAATAAAAATGGTACATATTCTCAAATGGGTAATTGCGTAGAAAATATGGGATATTGCAGTTGTTGTTTAATGTCCACAGTGAGTAAGCTTACACTTTTGTGCGCCCTGATAAAGACGTTTAGTGTTGGGTTGTAGTAGTTTTCCTCACATCCCGAGTCTGCTGATGAAGGTAAATCGTGGTCCTCCCGTCGGCTGTGCTATGCTTAGTTTCACAATTACGGAATCACGTCGATCTACATCTCGTCAGTCAGACTCCCTTGAAATAAGCTTGTTTGATCTACACCTCGTCAGTAAGACTCCCTTGAAATAAGCTTGTTTGATCTACACCTCGTCAATCAGACTCCCTTGAAATAAGCTTGTTTTCAGGAAACGCTACATGGAAGAGATGTCTTGGTCTGTATAACGTGCCTGAACCTGACGTGACGTCCTGGTCAGTATATTGTGCCTGACCCTGTGGTGACGTCCTAGCCAGTATATTGTGCCTTAACCTCACGTGACGTCCTAGCCAGCCAATTGTGCCTGACGCTGACGGGACGTTCTGGTCAGTATATTGTGCCTGGCCCTGACATGACGTCCTGGTTAGTATATTGCGCCTGACCCCGACGTAACGTCCTGGTCAGTATATTATGCCTGACCGGACTAGCATATTAGTCCACCAAGATAAGGATTGAAATTGAATGTTAAGATGACTAACGCAAACAGTTGGCAGGAAGCAGACAATTATCAGTGAAACATGAATGAGGACAAAGTAAAGAAGTCGAATAGAAGATACAAGGACGAAAATGCGCATAATGGTCAACATCACAGTCTCTTTTTTGAAATGCCCAAAATATCAGAATTAGTGAGAGCCCAAAACACGCTCGGTGAAGAGAGCTCGAGGCAATCATAGGCAGGAAAGATGTAGAAATATCTGGAACGAATCGACCAGGACAGGAAGATTTGGTCTGTAGATTTGTTGCGGACCTATGGTCCAAGGAGAGCTGAAAGGTTTTGATTAATAAACTCAAATGGGGGTTGGGGGCTAATGAGAAGTTGACTTGAAATATTGTTAAATAAGAAACATTGGGGCTAAAGAATGGCAAGCAGAAGTTCATAGGGAAGTTAATATATGAAATGACAAACGGGATTATACAACAACAAGAAGAAGTTGAGTGTGAGGAAAGATGTTGGATGGAATACCAACTGAATTATACAACAACCAGAAAAAGCTAAGTGTGAAAAGGTATTGGATGGAATGACAAAGTTGATTACACAATAATGTGAAGATGTTAAGTGGAGGAGAGATTTTGGAAGGAATATCAACTGAATTATACAACAACCAGCAAAAGATAAGTGTGGAAAGGTATTGGATGGAATGACAAATTGGATTATACAACAACATAAAGAAGTTGAGTGGAGGAGAGATGTTGGATGGAGTGACAGATTTGATAACACAACTAGAAAAAAAAGTTCTGAAATACTGTCAGGTCATTATGCTTGTGGGCGGGAGATGTATCCCCTTATGCACGAATCAAGACACATGATGATGATGGTGATTCAGACTAGAAAGAGAAATGAACACATGACGGATTCAGGACCTGCATTAAAGAGAAGAAGAAATAAGAGTTGTTAAGGGAAACGGAAAAGTCAAGATCGTGATGCAGCCGAGGTGAAAGTACAGGAAGGTTAAGGTCATTCACATTAATTTGTAATTTACTGAATCTTTCGTTAATGCGTCAGAGCGAGTGGGTGGGTTGTGTTAGGCACCTTGGACTAGATATAACCCCAGGTCGATTGAAGTTAAGTCAATATTTCTATCTTTTGAGTCCGTATTCATTGAGAAATGTGCTTTGCTTAGCGGGGTTTAAGTTTGACTAATTTCGTGAACTTGACTTTAGCATTTCCGAGATAACGAATTGTCACTCTTTTGTTCTCAGTGCCAGGTAATGGGTGGAATGCGTTTTATTATTTCAGTGGTTTTGTTCTTCTGTTTGCGATGTTGGTGAGCTTTCGGTGGAAATAGCTTCGCTAGTTCTGTTTTTCAATAGAACGTTAAGTAATTCAGACCAGCCTTATGGTTTCGGAGCTTGCTAAATTGTGTAAATTAAATACTATTTATTATGCCACATTTTTTTAAGTTATCCACTGTGTTATAGACTATGCATCAGAAACTTTCAAGATAATTAACATTTAATTAAACAAGAAACAAAAATAATATGCCAAAAAGCTAGTACAATCTCCCGAGCCAGGTCAAATCAAGTCAGCCCGTAACCGGTGAGGTTGTTGGAGCACACATGAAGAAACCCCCACAACTCCACTCCACCCATCACTGCCAGCGGCTACTGCCTGTGCCGTCTCTAGTCGGAGATTGATCCATTCTTTTATGTTGTCCTCCCATCTATTATTTGGACGACTTCTTGGTCGTCCACTTTGCACATCAAGAACCATGACTCAATAATATAATAAAGAGGCGGATACAATTACTTGATTACAGATTACACAAGAATCTTCGGAAACATAAACGAATTAAAAATATCACTAAAAAAGAAACGTTCAGATTATTTTTTATAAAATCCAACATAAAAAAGCACACATTAAAAAACCCAGCATGCCGAAACGTAAAAGTTGCAGACAAAATAATCAAGAAATTCAAAAGCATTAATTTTTTAAAGTTTAAAACTATTTACAACTTTACCAACAATCAGACAAACAATAAACAAACACATATCAAAGTAATCATGAATAGATCAATTGTACTAAATACTGTCCCTCAAAACAGACAGAAACACTCGAAATAGATTATTAACACTTTTAGCAGATATTATACACTTAATTTGGACATGTAGAAAAAAGCAGATTACCAACAGAGAATATACACTACATAATTCTTTACATAAATATCCTCATTAACACCAATTATAAGAAATTTACAATCTTTGTTTACAAATTATCTGGTTTATTAATATATTGAATTTAAAATGGATTTTTAAAAAAAAAAATGATTTATTTGTATAATCAGCAAATTACTTTTCTTTCTCATTTTTTAAATCTCTGTAAATATTTATGTAAATATTGTTTTTAAAATGCAAACAAGAACGATATTTTCAATTGTTGTGCTTTTAAAAGATGTAAATAAAATTCTTTGAAAACTCTTATGGTTTCGGAAAGCATGGAAGTAATTTGAATGTATCATCAGTTCGACGTTCCTGTATAACTTTGGTCGGTCAGTGGGCGTTTGCGTGATGGAGAATCACATAATTAGTGTAGTAGTAGTTCTTTGTAAAATTTATGAATATTTGACCTGCATGTCTGTAACTAACATTGATGTCGTAACATGTGAAATGAAATGCTTTAGACAAGATGATCAGAAAACACGGGAGAGAATTCATGCAAACTGGCAATTTAGAGTTCTTCAGCACAGTACAAGTGAAGGAAAATATTAGAGCAAATCGTCTCATTGCGCTTCTCTTTATTTTGCTTACCTGGTTCATCTGGGGAGGAAGACTAACGTCTGGTCAGGCAAAATATACTGATCAGACATGTTAGTCACGGTCAGGCACACTACACTGATTAGACATGTTAGTCATGGTCAGGCAAAATATACTGATCAGACATGTTAGTCAGGGTCAGGGCTGTGAGGAGGAGCTCACCCTGGGGGCCACTCTTCCCCTGCTCTCTCTTCTTCCCTCCCTCTGTTTCATTTGACTCTATCCCACAGTCACACCCTTTCACAACTTTCCCACGCGCCCTCATGGTAAAGCCCTTCCATTGCATTTTGATTGGACTAGATTCTGAGGGCGCACAAACCTAGCATAGGTACATACAGATGCACACATGCATCCAAGCACTGGTGTATGCGTCCTGATATCGCCCAATTGACTACGGTCTGGGGTGGAAAATGGCGCGCCTCCGACAGTAGAAACTAGTGAGGCAAACATCTAAGCAAAAAAAAAAAAGTCAGGGTCAGGCACAATACACTGATCAGACATGTTAGTCAGGGTCAGGAAAAATATACTAATCAGACGTGTTTGTCAGGATCAGGAAAAATATACTGATCAGACATGTTAGTCAGGGTCAGGCAAAATATATCGATCAGACATGTTAGTCAGGGTCAGCAACAATACACTGATCAGACATGTTAGTCATGATCAGGCAAAATATACTGATCAGACATGTTAGTCAGGGACAGACAAAATGTACTGATCAGACATGTTAGGGTCAGGAAAAATATACTAATCAGACATGTTAGTCAGGGTTCAGGCACAATACACTGATCAGACATGTTAGTCAGGGTCAGGCAAAATATACTGAACAGACATGTTAGTCAGGTTCAGGAAAAATATACTCATCAGACATGAAAGTCAGGGTCAGGCACAATACACTGATCAGACATGTTAGTCAGAGTAAGGCAAATTATACTGATCAGACATGTTAGTCAGGGTCAGGCAAAATATACTGATCAGACATGTTAGTCAGGGTCAGGCAAAATATACTGATCAGACATGTTAGTCAAGGTCAGGGACAATATACTTATCAGACATGTTAGTCAGGGTCAGGCAAAATATACTGATCAGACATGTTAGTCAATGTCAGGCAAAATATACTGATCAGACAATGTTAGTTAGGGTCAGGCAAAATATACTGATCAGACATGTTAGTCAGGGTCAGGCAAAATATACTGATCAGATATGTTAGTCATAGGCAAAATATACTGGCCAAGACCCTCACCTTGGCTTCCACCTAGCCCTCCCTGGAAACCATCTGTTTTCAAGGCAGCCTTGCTAACGCGGTGAAGTATTGACAAGATCCCCGAAGTAGTGAGCAGCACGTAGATGAAGCCAAGCAGAGCACAACCGCCTGGAGGACGCCGGTCCACCTTCATCAGTGCGCTCTGGAAGTGAGGAAACCTACTTCACTTAGCGTCGTTTTCAGGGAGCACAAAAGAGTAGACCTACTCTTTGTGGGTATTCGAAACAGCCCAGTTCCTCTACAACCACAACTGCGGTGTGTCGTCAGAGTTGTCTCGTCGAGCAGAGGTGCCATTCGTTACTATCACGTCTTCCCTACAAGACAAGGAGAAAAGCAGATAACGGAACTCAGTCCAATATCAAATGAAGATATTTTTTTATAAAAAGACAGGAACATAAGGACGGTACGCCAGTTCCCAATTCGGGTGTTGTATCTGAAACCAATAGTCAGCGCAACCTTCAAAGCTTCAGCACAAAAGCAGTAGAGAAACGAAGTGAAAATAAAATAAAACTGAATTATTTGACACACTATTTGATAAGAACACTCGCAGTTCGTCTTCGGTATACAGCAGATGTATTTCTTTGCTTTTTATTTATCATAGCTGTTGGACAGTTTGTTCATAGTTCTACGAAGTGTTGACGACAAGTACAAATCTCATATTATCACGATATGTATATGCCATCTTAGCATTATCACTGTATTTTAAACTCTGAAAACATTTGGGTGGTTCCCATATATCGAGTTATCGAATTTATGCTGTTAGCTTATACTGTCCCATTATATCATAATGGATGGGTTCGTATATTCTTGCTCCATTTCTAATTTGTGGATTTATGCATTTCAAAATGCAAGAGACATTATGTATATTAAAATGTATGGAAATTAGTTTTTGAGTTTTTGTTTTAAAAGTAGACAGATCAGTTGTTTTTGAGAGTTCTATTCAAAGTCAACAGATAATTTGTTCATTTTGCGAGTATTTCTAACTTGACGACCAATTTATATTGCTCGTATATTTCCAAAATGATGGATATTTTGATATTGTTTTTGTGTATTTACACATGGCCGGAAGATTTCGATGCATTTCTACCGACAAGGAGGGCAGCCGGTCGAATCCCCGATAAGGCATGTGTTGTGTTTATGTTGAAGGTGAAATAAACAAACATAGCCAGCACACGACGCGGCGACAGCAGTAGCAAAGCGGCCTGTAGACCTCAACCTAAAAATCCCTCGACTACCCCAGTAATGAAAATAAAGTCGGACGACATAACTTTTTATTTTGTTTATTTCTAAATTCATGGATATTTAAATATTGTCATTACTCCTAAATAATGATAATTTTACATTGTCCATGTTTGTCTAAAGTAAATATTGTATTATTGATATTATTAAATTTATCGATATTTGTATATATTCCACGCTTAATGTTGTTGTATTAGATCCAGCAGCATCCGGGCTCACGCCCTTCGACCCAATGTCATGTAATAGTATCTGCACGTGTTTATCAGTTGTTTTCTAGTACCATACAAAGTGTTCCGTGTATCTGGGCACTGAGAAAGAAGCATTTTCCTAAAATCATTGATCTCTGAGCACTCAAAGAGATGATGACCAGCGGTTTCATATGGGTCTGTACACAGCTGGCTATCAGGAGTATGTTGTCGTTGGATTCTGTTCAGGTGTTTGTTTAGGGAGGTGTGTTGGGTTCTCAGTCGGAAGATGGTGATTTGATCCTTCCTTGTGAGTTGATTTACACTGTCATTGGACTGGGACTTGCCATATGTCTGTAGACCTCCCTTCCCGTGTTTCCCATGGCCCATCTGTTCAGCCAAGTTTCTTTGTTCGCTGATCCTATAAGCTGTTTAGCTGTTTGTAAAGTTGTTGCTGTGTGTGGCTGTTCTTGTCTTGATCCCTCTTTTTCTAGTCTGTTTGCCTTGTCATTGTCAGGTGGGCTTGAATGTCCAGGGATTCACTGCTGAACTATTTTGACAGCACTGGAAGTGAAATGTGGTTAATATCTAGAGATATTTGGATAATGTCAGATCTACAATGACCAACCACTTCTAATGCATGCTCGAAGAGCTGCCATTGAATCTGTGAAAATAACAGTATGTTAGGCCTTTGAAAGAAAGGCATCAAAAATTTTCCTCATATGGTACAAAGCGGCTCTACGTCCAATGATCTCAGCTTCGTAGTTGGAGCAAACCAGGGAAGGGAACTAACT
>JAVGWX010000011.1:51702707-51897707 GCA_036924085.1 Ariolimax columbianus | reverse complement strand
TCTAGCATGTTTATATCCCCTCTATGATAAGGACTTCACACCTGTACACAGTACTCCAATCTAGGTCTAACTAAAGCTTTATACAGTTTGACGATCACTTCCTTGCTCCTATGTTTAATATTTCGTTTTATCATACCTAACATTGCATTTGCCTTTTTCACTGCTACCTTAACTTGCTCACTCACCTTTCCTGTATGATCTATTATAACCCCTAGGTCCCTTTCCTTATTTATCTTTCTAATATTGTTTTCTCCCATTCTATAATTATGTTCCATATTGGATCTACCCATGTGGATGACTGTACATTTATCTACATTAAACTCCATTTTCCAGATTACAGACCATTCTCGAATTGTATCTAAATCCGACATCAATATATCCACTTCCGCTTTAGATGAAACACTACTGCATAGTTTTGTGTCATCGGCAAATTTTATAATCATGGACCTCATATCAATGTCCAAATCATTTATATATATATCAAGAACAAAATTGGTCCCAAAACCGAGCCATGTGGGACACCACTTTTCACTTCAATCCACTCAGAGTGCAAGGGGCCGTGGATTCAAATCCCGATGGAGACTGGCATTTCTTCGCGTGGATCATCTGGTGAAAGTGTCCCATGATCTCTGTGTAGTGAGATCAGACACTCGCATGCAGTGGGGCGCTCTTTATAAATCCCTTGGCAATTGAAAATCGAAAATGGTATGCTTAAGGGTCGCTGCTCGGGCAACATTCAACTTAAAAATCTACTGAAATTATTCTAGGGATTCTCAACCCATAAACAATATGTTGCAAAAAGGGAACTGTATGACTATAACGTCAAGTTTTGGTTACGTGGTTAGCGGAGCGGCACAGACGGCGCCTAACAGGCTGAGGGACTACCTTAATCTAATGTACCAGTCCCAAAATGCCGATCGTGTATTCCATATGCAACCAACCTAACTTTTAGTAATGGATACTGTTTCTGACCTGTCAACATCAGTGAATTTTAACCATTCCAAAAATGAATGAAACAAGTAGGTAACATCTCCCCACGACGTCTAACGATATAAGTGAACCGAAGATAGACATATATCTTCTCAGTGTGTATTTGATCTACCTCTAATTCGTTTCTCTTAGCTTAATTATTCTTATTTCCATTGGAACATAAGAATTTGTTTTTTCCCGATTCCATTGTAAATTGTGTACTATGTAAGGTTTTGCAAGATTAGCCATAACGTAGCACTCGAACCTGGAAGACCCGATCTTTCTAACTGTGCTGTTCCTTCTGCGATTATTTATTTGACATGGATGAACCTGCCAAGACATGGGATGTAAAACGGTCAGTGACACGGCTTACAAGTCAAACTTATCAGGTTTGGATTCATCAATTTGCATGGTCGTATACCTATTGAAAATAAACATACAAACATGGGTGCTGAAGTCGGCTGAACTGGATAATAGGCGCAAAACACAGTACAATTCAAATCACTTTAGGAACAAAACCGAACATAAAAGCCATATCAAAGCCATATCAGGATCGCAAATTCATTTAAAAGTAGCCAATAAAGACATAAATGACTTCAAATCATATAATCAAATCAACATGAATGACACAATCAGTCCCTGCTACAATTTATCTATAATATTGCTGACTCTATTGCCACTTGGTTACTTTTGTCCTCTTGGTCAGGCACGTCTTTTCAACAAACCCGTGTTGGTCCCATCAGAGCGCGATTACCATCTTGCTGTCGTGGAAGCCAACCTGCGATTAACCCTAGGAGAAGCTGAAATATTTCGTTTACTCTTGTCGGTCCCCTGAAATTAAACTATCCAGTAAGTTGTCCAATCGGGAGCAATAATAGCTACAGCGTTAGGATATAAAGTTGTATGCAATCGCCCAGGGTCTTACAAAATGGCTTGCCCTTTAATTAGATTTAAGTGTGAACGATTTGCGCTTTCATCAACCGCGCTCTCTCGTCCTGAGCTAACTTGGTCTAGTGACAAGAGATGATGCTAGGAGAGACGACTGGAAACAGTACACAACTGATTGCCCAGTACAACTGATCTCGGTGTTCTTTTATGTCCCTGTTTCCGTAACGTGTCGCTATTTATGAAAAAGTGTATTATTTACGTAAAATGTACATATGTCGTGAAGTACACCCGTTTACTTAAAGTGTACATGTGTCCGTAAAGTATACAACGTGCCGTAAAGTGTAATGTTTCCGGAAGGTGTACAGCGTGCCGTGAATTGTGTACCTATTCCCGTAAAGTGTACCTGTTCCCGTAAAGTGTACCTGTTCCCGTAAAGTGTACCTTTTTCCGTAAACTGTACCTGTGTCCATAAAGTGTGCATCTTTCCGTAAACTGTACCTGTTTCCATAAAGTGTGCATCTTTCCGTAAAGTGTACCTGTTTCCATAAAGTGTGCATCTTTCCGTAAACTGTACCTGTTTCCATAAAGTGTGCATCTTTCCGTAAACTGTACATGTTTCCGTAAAGTGTGCATATTCCCGTAAAGTATACCTGTTACCGTAAAGTGTACATCTTTCCGTAAAGTGTACCTGTTTCCACAAAGTGTACATGTTCCCGTAAAGTGTACCTGTTTCCGTAAAGTGTGCATATTTCCGTAAAGTGTATCTGTTACCGTAACGTGTACATCTTCCCGCGAAGTGTACACATTCCCAGACAATAGTGTAACTACTAATGAACAAACCTTTACTTGCGTTTAAATAATAAAAAATGCATTTTGTGTATACTTGGCATACTGTTCAGTTTCCCATCTGATGTTCTTTCATGTCCTTAGGTGTGTTTACTCACCTGTCTACGTTTATATAGCTTACCTGACCCGTTAGTGTATGCTTAATTGACCGCTCAATACATTGCTTCAACTTATATGGTTTTTCGTTGGCTCTGTGTTTTACATTTTCTTTTACAGCAGATCATGTCTGTCTATCTACATACTTACCTACCTACATACATATCTATCTGGTTGCCAGACTACTGACAGTGATCGTTGTCGTCGACGCTCAAAGAGATGAACGGAAATGGAGGGCGGTCAAATCTCGATATTTCAAGCGACTTCTGGTCTCAACGGAGGTGGAATCAAAGTGTCTCCATCCTGAGTTAGCGCCAGTCGTTTTGACTAATGTCTTGCCTCTAGTCCAAGGGAAAAAAACATGAAAAAAAACTTGTAAAAGTTGATTAAGGTTGAGTTTAATCAAAATGTTAAAATGGGTATGGTCAGATACCGCACCGAGACGAGAATACAAACAAAACCTACGTTACGACCAATAGGCCTTCATCAGGGACAACATTACTGAACTAGCAAATCAACATATAAGAAAAAATGTTAAACTCATCTGTTTCTGATAGTGGACCCAGTCTGTATAAGCGACCGGTTGGGCCAGACGCTTGGTTGAAACTGAATCGGAGCGGTCAAACACAAAGTGGGGGAATGTGCCGGATAAGCCAATGGTGGCCAAATAGTGGTCCAGATGGGAGAACAAAGAGATGGCAATATAAGCCGGGAGGGCGTGAGATTGATATAGGAGGGAGGGGGGAGGGAGAACTGATAGAAGAATGGGGGGGGGGGCAAAGAAAACGTATGGAAGATATTAATACCATGTGGTTGGAGACAGCCCATACTAGAGATACGTCTATTCTCAAGGGCGAATCGATGACGATCGTCGGAGAAGCACGAAACTAGACCAGTGACACTAACGTCAACCTTACCCGGGTACTCAGGACCATTGGAGTGGCTGGCAATTGGGGAACCAGTGCGGTTGCATATGTCGTTGAGGTGTTAGCGGAAACGCTCCCGCAGTTCCATGCCAGTTTCCCCAATGTATGTCATACTACACTGGCGGCAGATGATAGAATAGATGAGGTTACGAGAATTGCATGTGAATCCCTCTTTGATGACGAATTCTGCTTTAGCAAAGGTGATGGAGTGAGAAAGGATGACATGAGGGCAGGTAACACAGCCACGTGTATTTTTGCACGGCCTGGTGCCTGGGACGCTATGAGAGCTGGTGTGTAGGCGACTACTGACCAGCAAGTCCCTCAGGTTCCTGTCTTGTTTGTAGGCGACAAGGGGAGGATCGAGAAAAGCTTTACGAGTGGCAGGATCAGAGTGAAGAATAGGAAGATGGCGGAATACAATATCCCGGACAGAGACGCAATGAGGGTGATAAGTGAGGACGAGTTTCACACGGTCAGAGGGAGGACGGTGAGTGGGAGTGATGGAGTCTTGACGGTAGATAAGAAGAACCCGCTGAAGGGCGGAGGAGAGAGTGGTCTCACGGTAGAGTCGCTTGCGGAAGAAGTCAAGCATCTCGTGGGCCCTGAGAAGGAAGTCGTCGTCATCCTGACATAGGCGTCGGAGTTGAGAGAAAGGAAGCGAATCGCGGCAGGATTGAAGATGGGAGGAAGTGTAGAGGAGGTAGTTGTGGGCGTCAGTGGGTTTGTAGTAGACAGTGGTGGAGAGGCCTGAAGGGCAGATAGAGACAGTGATGTCCAGAAAGTGGACAGACGTGAGGGAAATGTCAGACGTGAACTTGATCGAGGGATGGAAGTCATTGACAAAGTTGATAAAGCTTAGGAGACCCTTCTCCGACATGTCAGTAATGCCAATCCCATCGTCGATGTATCGATAATACATCAAAGGAAAGGGGCCCTGGAATTGAAGCCAGATCAAGTGTTCCAGGTGACCCATGAACAGGCATGCGTAGCTGGGGCCCATTCTGGTGCCCATAGCTACGCCACTGATCTTGTCGAATAACTGGCCATTGAACTCAAAGGTATTGAGAGTAAGGACGAGTTCTGCCAGACGGACGATGGTAGACGTAGGGCTAGGCAGCTCGGGACCAGAGAATGAGGTTGATAACCAGCGTAGTTACTTACTGACTCTTTTCCAAATGCAGCGCAAGTTTCATCATCAAGAGAAAACCGTCTGATAATGTTCCCACCATGGCTTGCAATAGGCAGCTAACTTAACAACCTACTTACCTATCTAATTAGATGACCTGCATGCATGCCTGTAAGTTGTCCTGCACATAGTAAATCTGTTTTATTGCAAGAATATTTCCCAAATATGAAAAGAAAAAAAGAAGTTTTTTAAACATTTCACTTTTAAAATGACAGTATTTCCCTATCCTTGATGCATTTTCTTATTCTCAGCTTTTCTTCAATTTTAGTTTTCTGTGTTGATTTTATAAATATATATATATTTATATTGTTAGCGTTTGTCAGTCTTTATCGTCCACAGCACAAACAAAATATAAGAATGGTTTAATTGCTGACAACAGTGCCCCATTTACATCTTCAAAATAATTAAGTACTTATTAAGGTGTAGATTTAAATTTGCTTTAAAATATTCTTAAAATGTTATTAACGTTTATGGTTGGATAAAATGGATCCACAGTAAACCAAGCTAGCCAGCAGGATAGAACTGTTGATATCGCATTTCCAATGACGGCTCATATTGATTTGCACTAAGCCAATTCCCTTTAACCACATCAATTTGTGCAATAACACGTTCAAGGAATCTTAAAATACATGTTTTTCCATTGTTTCTTCAAGAAAAATTAATTTATAGTATTTCACACTTATTATTATGGAGCATTAAAATGGTAAGATGGCTGCAAAGCAACCTGCATATGCTTAAACGAAGAAAAAAAAAAGGATTGCGTCAATCAGCATGCAGTTGCAGGTATTTATTGAGTCAGTGAATTGCGCAATACAGAGAGAATGAGAGTGAAATGTGAATCTAACAATTGAGTCTTAATAATTGAAACGTGTTAGAAGAATCACGATTTCTCACTCACGTTCTATTAGTATTATACACAGACAGCTTCATGTGGCCCTGGTCAGAGGAACGAGTCATGAAATCCTGGAAGTTTATTTGAAACCTGTTCTGTTTGTTCTGTTCTTAGGAATCACCATTTGCTGGAGACATCGACGTCAGAGCCAATTCTCCGTTTCTCCAACGATGACCATTTGCGTGGTTTGTCAATAGAGTTTTGCTTCTCCTAAAAGAGTTTCCTGTGGGGCTAATGAGTCTCTTCTACTCGGTTTATGGTCGGTTTTCTTAACCAATTTAAAACCAATTTTACATGCTAAACTCTGCAGAAGACGGATGTTTCAGACTGAAAAGTGCAAATATCGCAGTCAAGCTGTAAACTAGCGACGCAATGCATTCCGTTCTCAGGACTACATCATGTTACTGCAAAGCCCTTCTCAGGACTTGGTAGCGGGAGATTGAGAACGAACGCAGAGGAGGAAGAAGAACGTGCTGAACAAATACGTGTAACAAAGCTATAAACATTTTAACGAAAAGTTAGAAGTCCGTAGCGTCCCGGCTTGAAATCGGAATAGTAGGTATTTGTTTTTTTCGTTTCAAAGTTGTAATAATTACATTTTATTTTCAATTTGTTTACAATTGCATTTTGATTGACATAAATAAATCCGTAATAAATAACGGGTTACGACATATATTTAAGCGACACAACGGTCTTGAGAAAACAGTGATGGCAGGGGCAGACGATGGCACCAAGATATCTCCAGGAATGCCTGGGTATGACTGTGGCAGAGGATGGAGTTTTGGCATGGGAACATTTTCTTTCAAAAAGACTGTGATAGGAGCGACGTTCTATAAACAACATGCTAGATAATGATGTTCCTTTATTTCCCTACTCTCTGGATATTTTCTCTGCCCTTCACATAAATTAGAAGACAGCAAGCAATGTGTTCTTTAAGGAATAGAGAGTTATGCATTTGAAAATTATTCAAACATGGAAACCGATAAAGCCACGAAACAAAAAATGGCATGTGACAGATACTTGCATACAGAGAACAAGACCTAGAAAAAAAGAAGATGGAGAAATGTTAAAACAAAAACAAACAAAGAAAAGAAAAATAAAGTGTCCAACTAGATTTTCACTCATGAAAAACAAAAGGACAGTGTCCAATTATTTCCTTACTCCTGCACTTTTGATTGTCTGTTTCTTTTTGCAGCAAATGACACTTTACTTACTGACTAACACAGTCGTTTCTCTTCTTCACTGAAATGTAGAGGGATACCAAAAATACCTTCAGACCTTTCTATCCAATGCCTCCCGCTTAACCTGTGTCCTGTCTAGTAATTGTCTCTAATTCATTTTTTTGAATTGTCAATCCAGTGGTTTTTGGATCGTACTGTTTGTTTCCCATGCCTGCCATGGAAGCCGCCATTATGTCATTCTGCAGATGCCAAACCATAAGGAAAAGGAGCATCACTAAGTTTATTGCAAGAGCTGGATGTCACAAGGATAAGTTATAAGGCTGGGGAATAAAGGCTTGAGGTTTTACAAGTGCCCCGCAGTACATAAACTAGTTTTTAAGTTGTTACCTCAACTAGAACAACACCTATGCCAACCTAGGTTTTGAACCCGTGTCAATTTAGCCAGAAATCCGGTATTAAAACCATTCGGCCACCTGCTTCTCATCGATAAAACTACCACATACCCCAAACATCACATTCCTTCTACATTCTACTCAGTACGTACCCTTATTTTTTTCAAAGGAAACTGTCCATGGGTCATGGAACTCGTCTGACACTCGGGTTTTTCTTAGATTACCATACCTTTGTATTGTACTCTTGAAAGAAATGACCCAGGTCACATTATTGGGCCAACATCCTTGCTGAACGTCCCAGCTACGTAGTTCTTTCATTCTTTTATTGAAGTAAGTGAACGATATGTGATATCTTTTCGTTTCACATTACTATTTTATTAAACACGTCTTTATCTTTCGTCTATAATTTAAGAAATTATTCTCAACCTACGAGACGTGTTCAAATGAAACTACCGGACCAAACTGCATCAAGTGAACATTCGTGCGATGCGCACGATGACGACAATTCTGGTGTAAACAGCACCTACCAACCGTCAAATTTGCAAAATGTTATTATATTCCGACTCATAATGTTGTCAGCAGCGTTGAAAACATGGCGGGTGGGATACTGAATCCGCCCAGAGTTGATCAACGAGCGGTGATTTGGTTCTAACAGCTGAAAAGGATGTCGACCAGTTGATATTCATCCCAGAATGCAGGTAGTGTATGGTAACAAACGTGTGTCGAAGACAACAGTGAAGAACTGGACAATGATGTTTAAACAAGGACGTGAGTTAACGAAAGATTTTCCGAAACCAGATCATGCGCATATTATTGCGTCAAAGATGCCAAGGCCAAAATTGATGCAGCAATTCGGGTCACCATGCACTGCCTGTATTCTACGATGAATGTCAACTGGTCGACATCCTACAGATGTTAGAAACTGAATCACCGCTCGCTGGTCAACTCTGGACGGATTCCGTATCACACCTGCCATGTCTTCAACGGTCTGCTTAGGAAGCTATGAGTCGGAGGATAATGACATTTTGCAAACTTGACGGTTGGCAAGTGACGTCATCGAGCACATCGTACGTATGTTCACTTGGCGCAGTTAGGTCCGGTTACATTTGAACACGCCTCGTATATTTCACCTTTTTTTTTTTTTTAAATGATCATAAATAAGCTCATCCCTTAACACTAACGTTATAAATCACAAATATTGATGTCTTGTTGTTAATTAGCACATGCACACTTCACTGATCATTAAAGATCAAGTATATTAATCTCCTCATGCAAGATCACATACATTACTGTGTTCTCTAAAGAACTGGTTAACCACGGTCAAAGACAGAAAATAATGGAAACAAAGTTGGGACCAGCAATGGCGTAATCGTATAATCATATTTGCCGATGATCAACCATTTTGGGAGGCTCAGTAGCAGGGTTTCTAATAGCTGCTTCAAATAATTAACAACACAGATAAAGAGTTTGTCGTGAAAATTAACACACTGAAGATAAAGAATATGTCTATAGCTAAGCAGCATAGACAAATGAATGGAGGAATAATCGAAGTTAGTAGTGAAGTTTACATACTAAGGACATACCATAACAGAAGATGTCCGCAATGAGACGGAAATTAAGACCAGGATTGTATTGACAAAAAAACCCTTACATAAATGACTATCCTCAATGAATGTCAGAATATAGCTGAGGAGAGAAATGGTCACTCCTCATATAAGTTCAGTTGTACTGTATGGGGTTGTGACATGGGATGTAGGAAGGAAGGATGAACCAAACTTGTGAGCATTTCATAAATGTTGGTGCTGGAGATTGGAACAGGTGGTTAGGGCAGAAATAAAATCATAGGCCAATGTCCTCATTTAGGTAGGCGCAAAAACACAAATATTGAAAATGACACAAAATAACGAAGAATGAACACTATGTGACAGGAAAGTCTTATACAGAAAATAAGTAGAGTACAAGATGCACGGATAAAGACTCATATGTACATATCAGTCGTGCTGTTACATTAAAGTACGTACCTTGGCTGAAATAAAGAGAGCTGCAGAGGATAGGGTCAAATGGAGAGACATGCTCAGACAACCTTACAACCTGACATAGGATCAACCAGAGGATAGGGTCAAATGGAGAGACATGCTCAGACAACCTTACAACCTGACTTAGGATCAACCAGAGGATAGGGTCAAATGGAGAGATATTCTCAGACAACCTTACAACCTGACTTAAGATCAACCAGAGGATAGGGTCAAATGGAGAGACATGCTCAGACAACCTTACAACCTGATTTAGGACTGATCAACCAGAGGATAGGGTCACATGGAGAGACATGCCCAGACAACCTTACAACCTGACTTAGGACTGATCAAACAGAGGATAGGTTCACATGGATAGACATGGTCAGGTAACCTTACAACCTGACAGGACTGATCAACCAGAGGATGACTATATATACATATAACCAGCTGTTTAAAATCTTGATCATTTGTCGTTCTTCGAACGTGTCTAATAGCCTGTAACAAGGAAGGCAATTGTCCTATTATAACGATCGTCTCCCTTTTTATTAGACCAGACAAATAACACGGAAACAAAGTCTTTGTCGTTTCTTGTTTCATTTATACTTACGTTTGCTATTTTCCGTTGTTAGTGAGATTACGTTATGTCTATTCACACATTATTTTACATTATTCTTATTATTTGAAATATTAATAACAATGTAAAGCCACGTAGTTTTTGGAGTAGGTCACAGCTGGAGAGAGTAAGAACGCGACAGACTTAATACAAAAGTATATGCACGCAACAAACAAATAGATTTGTGAGAAATTAAGAGAATTTTCACTAAAGCAATTTTCTCAAAGTTGTAATATTCGTGATTATCTTCAAGGATTACTTTCAGATAATTTCACTAACCCCTCTACGGTAGAATGCTCATTAATTCATGAGATGGAATACCTTACAATCCACACAAGACAGACGTTTTCTGAGTGTGGAGTAGTCACATAAGTTTGAAGAGAAATCTCTAGGTACAATAATTTCACTAATCCATCTTAGGTAGAATGCTCTTCAATTCATGAGATGGAATACCTTACAATCCACACAAGACAGACGTTTTCTGAGTGTGGAGTAGTCACATAAGTTTGAAGAGAAATCTCTAGGTACAATAATTTCACTAATCCATCTTAGGTAGAATGCTCTTCAATTCATGAGATGGAATACCTTACAATCCACACAAGCCAGAAGTTTTCTGAGTGTGGAGAAGTAATGTAAGTTTGAAGAGAAATCACTAGGAACAATACCGTAAGCATGTTACAGGAATAAATAACTGACCAACACGTTTTCCAGGCTGGAAGATTACCTAAGAAAAAAGAATGAATTTGTTTCTTCTTGTTTTTGTACATTATTTCATTGGTTTTATTTTTAGTGCTATTATAAGATGGCACTTTTTCTAAACTATAATATAACATTTGTAATAAATATATAATGCAAAAAACTTGTTTAAAAAATCATATATATCATGCATCACATAAATAAGAGTATTGCTCAATAAAAAGATAAGTGTCTGTCTGGTTATCCGACTCTCTGTCTATCCGTTTGTGCGTCTATCCCTCCGACTGAACGTATGTCTATTCGTATCTCTCAGTTTATTTGTCTGTCTATTTATCCATTAATATGTCTGTCTGTTTGTCCCTATCTCTGTCTGCTTGTCTATCCTCATATTCGTTTGTTTATCTATCCGCTATGTGTCTGTATAATTGTCTATCTGTTTGTCTGTCTATCAGCATGTCTTCCTCTTCTTTTTTTCTGTGTTCGTTCTCAATCTCCCGCTACCAAGCTCTGAACAGGGCTTTGCAAGTAGCAGGATGTAGTTCAAAGAACAGAATACGTTGTGTCGCTAGTTTACAGCTTGACTGCGATATTTGCCCCGTTCGGTCCGATACATCCGTCGTCGGCAGGGTCATTATGTCTATCTATCTATCATCACGTCCGTCTGTCTGACAGCCTATCCGTCTTTCTGCCGTCTGTTTATTTGTCTGTCTAACTTGCTCTTTGTCTGTCTCTCTGTCTGTCACTACGATGTATGTTCCCATTGATAGGCCCACTTGGATGATTTATAATTTATCAACAACAGAAAAAGGCTAAAGCTGATTGATACAAAGAAGTTATATAACCGTTTATCATTAAGTAACCGTAACGCGTTTCTGACGAAATGTCTTTATCATGAATTAATCCAGGGACTATTTCTTCTCCTCATTCCTATGTTGTTCGTGACGAAGCAACCTGCTACCACTGCAGTTGGCATTGTAATGATGTCAACCCCAAAGACTTACCTGTGGTCTTGTAGAAGCTGTTAGGTGAAGCAATGTGTTTAACACGACGAAGTTCCCAGTCCCATTCACAACCTCTCGTGAATCACATTTGACCACATTCTTGGAAAGTTTTCCCCGAGGGGTGTTTGGTGTAGACATGATAGTTTCACTGTCCCCTTCCCTCCATGCATGTTGTAAGAGGCGACTGAAAAGGAATTTGCTTGGAGCTAGCAACTTTTTCATACAGAAACCATTAATATGTTACTTCATCGCAATTGACTAAAATCAGATATTCTTGAAATCTGGTTAAGGTAAGCAAAATACAGTGTTGAAACACATCTTTAACAGGTGGAGAGACAGACAAAATTTTTATATTTATTATTGGAAGACGTCAGTGATTTAGTCATTACTCCATGCGATCGAGATCGACAGGTGAAGACGTTGTGACATTTACCTTCGTGTGATCTTTGACTGTTAACTGAATATGCAACATCCGGGGGCTACAACAGATTTAAGACCAAGGGATAGATGGTTGCACGTCACATCTTGAGAAACCATGTACCAAATGTTAGAACGAAGAGTTGAGGTAACTACATAAATGAATGAACTCAAATTGTCTAACATCTTTCTACGCAGCTCACAAAGTCTGTATAACAGGAAAATATAAAATGGGATTTCACGCTAGTATGTTCACAACTTAAAAAAAAATAGAAACCACAAAGATGAGATGGCGTTAAATGCACAGAGACATACCTAGATTTCTCGAACAGTACTTAATGTTTATCGTCACTACCTGAGCAAATATGGCTTTCTTCTACTTTCAAGTGCTGAGAGTGTGCGCAGTTTAGACTTGAATTCAACAAAATAATCTCCTCAATCTTTAAGGAGACATCGCAAAAGCTTGGCCGCTTTAAAATAAAATTGTCAAAATGTAACTTGAAGGACTGAATTTTGACGTTAGTGGAATACGTTTTGGCAACAACATGATGGTGCTTGACCGATTATAAGATCGATCGAATGACTGTTTAATATGGGAATAATTTACTTTGTTTCTCATAACCATGAATGTCTGTTGCAGATGTGTCTCTCATCGTCAGAATATTTTTATCGTGCTAGGTTCAGAGGACATGTTGTCACTCTGTTTTTCTCGTGGAGTGGGGTGGGATGTTCAATTGCGTGTTAGTGATCTCTAGAAAAGGCCGATTTTATTTAGTATTTGTTGCTACATTGAAGATGTTTGAGCTTTTTGTTCAGTTCAGTTCATCCCGTAATACATCAGATCGTAAAGGCGCACTTGAAGAAACTCCCAAAATCCAACGCCATTTTTATGTCTGCCGCCGCCTGTCATATCTCACCAGGACGAATGCTTTACCACTCAGTAATGTTGTCCACCCACCTCTTCCTTGGACGTCTTCGCCCTCTCTATCCCGGTACGGAACCAAAGAGTATCGAGTTGGTAATTCCGTTGGACCTCGCGACGTGCCCGTACCAGGCCATCTTTCGTCTGTTGATTGTTGTGAACATATCTTCAAAAGGGCCAATAGCATTTTCAACTCTCTGTTGTATTTCTACGTTCGTGACACGGTCTTTATATGTAACATTTAGGAGTTTTCTATAGCACCTTATTTCCATTGCATGTATTCTGTCCTGGATATCTCCTGTAAGGGTCCAGGTCTCGCAGGCATACAGAAATATTGAGATCACCAGATAGCGCATAAGTCTAACATCAATAGCATCTGCAAATCGGAAGTTTGTGAAAGCCTGTCACCAACCGTGCCAACATGTCCTTCTAAGGTCGTTTCCATTATTCTCTCCAAGAATATATTGAAGCGTGTTGGGGATAGTATGCAGCCCTGTCTCACACCCACCGTTGTACGGAACCAATCGTCTAGCGTTCCCTCTACAGAGACTGCGCTTGTCGCCTGCTCATAAAGGTTTCCAATTACCCTCACAATATTACTGTTGAACTTATAATGCTTCATTGTTGACCATAGTCTATTTGTTACAACAAGGAAACGTTGCATTACGTTTTGAACACCACCCTCAATATAGGTACCATCAGCCTATGTTACCGCGGTCTGACCGACATAACAACAATACGTGTACTTAAGTACTGCCCCCAGAACACATACATGAAGACAAGGATGTGACCCACGCAATCCTCTCGATGAGAAACTGTACGACAGTGTTGTGTTCTTTACAAAAACAGCAGACTTGGAGAATCTGTAGTCCCAATCAAAATGAGCAATGATCGCTGAAAAAGTACTGACCTTAGTACATTTGTAGTGTAACCCAAACGAATGACCGATAACTAGTTTGCTGTACTAGCCAGATGAAATAGCTCAGGAATATTGGCGGAACAGATGACATATCTCAGGAACATTTCCGGGACAAGAACCATAGCTCAGGAATATTGACGGGACAGATGACATATCTCAGGAACATTTCCGGGACAAGAACCATAGCTCAGGAATATTGACGGGACAGATGACAACGCTCATGAATATTACCGTGGCATTTGACAATGATTTGAAACATCGTCAGCCCAAGTAATATACTGCCGAAATATTGGCGGACTACATAACATACCTCCAGAATATTAGTGGGCCTGATGGTTTACCTCGGCAACATTGGCAGAGCAGATGACATACGTCAGGAATATTACGGGCCCGATGGCATACGATACGTCGGGAATATTAGCGGGTCCGCTGGCATACGATACGTCGGGAATATGGGTGGATCGAGAGTTCGTGGATTTACCTAGGTGTATTTTACGTTCGGTGTCTTCTTCTTCTTCTTTGCACCATGTCAGACGTCAACTTGAATATGTTAGAAGAAAGCAGCGGTTATCCTGAGGCTGTCGACACTGCCATAGAGCGTGCCTAGTGTTAGCACTGGTGATGGCCACATGTGGTTTCTCCGGTCCTAGTATATCGGGCAATTTTGCAGCAGATATTCAGGGGTTATTTTCATTTTACCAGGGGTGCATTCGTCAGTAGCGCCTATCTTCTGTCAGTGTCTAAATTCCCGGTATCCTAGAAGTGAAAAGAACAGCCAATCGGAAAGTGCAGTTTCTTACCTCAAGTCTAAAATGTAGAAACTTCTTCATCATCATCATGTCTCCCACCAACTACAGAATTTGATCTCGGATTTATTTAGCTTCCTATTAATTATATAGTTGATCTGCTGCCCTTTGCCTATTACAGTGAAGCAGCTTTATCCTCTGTTGTCCACTTTCCCTGCCAATTTGCCCGTAGCCACACGTTGCTTCATACACCAGTATCTGATCATGTACATTCCAAAAATGATTGCTCTGT
This sequence comes from Ariolimax columbianus, assembly GCA_036924085.1. Classification (NCBI taxonomy): domain Eukaryota; kingdom Metazoa; phylum Mollusca; class Gastropoda; order Stylommatophora; family Arionidae; genus Ariolimax; species Ariolimax columbianus. The sequence continues at coordinate 51,882,710 of JAVGWX010000011.1, read as the reverse complement.
TCTAATGTATGTAATAATTTGTCTTTGACCAAATCTTTCCATCGGCGCTTCCTGATTTCTAGTACGCCTGTCGTAGGGCTCTTCATCTTTCTAAGAAGCTCAACTTATACAAACATGTACATTTGTACAACATTTGTACAACTACAATGACGGCTTTTATTCGGTTTGATGAGGTACCCCAGAAGGATCATTGAATTGAAGAAAAAATGTCTCTTTCCCCTGCGGTCGTCACAAAGTATGCAGTTTATGTTTTATTCTGATTAATTTAATGGCAAATCACACGATTTTGACGGCAAAGGTACAGAGTTCAACTCTTGCAACCACATCGATCCAGTTGAACCAGCTGTTTAACAGTACCTGCTTTCTCTTTAGGAACGTAGAAAAACTGCGAGGAAGGGAACTTGATACCCCAATTCACATAAGCTGACGTTCAGTACACTGAGGTCTCCAACTCTTCATTCCTGAAATGCGGGTCTATCTTTCCGCCTGTCTGTCTATAAACCACATATCTAACATCTAGTTATCTATAGTTCCCATCCACATATAGTAGATATATTTGAAGCTGACTCAAGACCAATTCTAATAGAATTGCTATTCTGATTCTCACGTCCTTATTTTCCTGACACGGGTGATTTCTTCTTCTTCTGCGTACGCAGTCAGACAGTAATCATTATTTTTTCGAAAAAAGCGGCGGTCATCCTGAGGCTGTCGCCACTGCCATAGAGCTTGTCTTGCAGTTCCACTGGTAATGGCCACATCTGCTCTCTCTGATCCTCGTATGTCAGGCAGTTCTGCAGCAGATGTTCAGCGGTCATTTTACCTGTACCGCACGGGCATTCGTCGGTACACCCTATCTTCAATTTGTTGAATAGGTGGTACCTCAGTCTATTGTGGCCAGTGCGAAGTCTGAAGACAACGACCTGCTCTCTTCGGTTCAACTGGTAATAGGCATCGTTTTTGGTGTAACCAGTATGTTCGGTTTCCCATTTGGTCATGTATCTGGCTTTGATAAGCCGTTTTGACTCTTCGTACGTCATACTAGTATCTGTTTGTGGTAGTCTTGCACCTTCTTTTGAACAGGTGATTTAATAAGATGGACTCAAAAAAGAAAACGGGCCTTTCCGATCACGTGTTCCCTGTTGCAATCATTACATGCACGCCAGTCGCTATCAAAACAATCGTTAGGACTGCAGTTATTAATTGAAACTGCAGTATTATTGTAAAATTAGATAAAAATCGTTACCATGAAGGCAGTGTTGGATAATATTTGCACTAAGCATGATGGGGAAAGAATGGTTTAATAAACTTCTAAATTTGGTCTTCTGGGTTTACTATTGTGGGGATGGAAGGAGGCCGTGTTTGAATGGTTTTCTGTCGATGTTTGCGATTGGCAGCTGGGAGACAGTTGTTGAATAGAATGTCAATATGTAATATTAGGCAGGCAATCGGGGTGAGGGAGTACGTGTGTGAAATGAGTGAGTGAGTGAATAAGCGTGGATGAGTGTGTGAATATGTGATTCGGCTTATGATCGTGTACTATTGTAAGGATGAATTGTTATGTGTGAATGAATATATACGTATATGGGTGAATGTATACACTAGTACGTATGTGAATATATGTGTGAATGGATAAGCGAGAGAGTGTGATCGTGAGTGGGTAAGTACGTGTGGAAATTAGGAAAAACAGGAGGGACTTTGTGAGTGAAATCTTATTTGGATTTATCGTGTGACTGTGGGGGTGAAATATTATGTGAGAATTAGTGAGTCGCTTTGGGAATGAAATATGAGAAATAGTGAGTGATTTTGTAAGTTAAATATTATCTCAGAAATACTCACTTTGTGAGTGAAATATTATGAATTGATCAAATTGAGTTTCAAAGACAAATGGCCCCAGACAGCACTCAGGATCTGTTATAGTAGAATCACACTACTGTTTGCCCAAAAGAGATCAAATGGCAATATTCAGATTCCGAACATCACTGAAAAACTGAAATATCATGAGTTCAACAAATTAAAAATTGGACACACAAACATGTGTCCTCGGGGGGTGAGAACAAACAAATGGTTGAACACGTTCTGCGGGTCTTCAGGCTCCACGAGAGGAGCAGAGTGGCTACATAGCCTTCCCCAACCCACCAATTACGAGATAAATTGTATGGTGACGAGACAAGCCTGAGAAGAATCTTTGTTGGGTTTATGAGGGAGATAGATGCGATTACTTGAGAGCGAAAGTCGAAGAAAGAAAAAGAAATATGTTTAGAATTATTCAGTGATTTTGTGAGTGAAATATTATGTAACAATTTGTGAGTGATTTTGTTTCACTTTCAGGTTAAGGTTTTGTTTTTCTATGTGTGCAATTATCAAAGTTGGAGAACCAAATAACATAATATCTGTAACCTTACAAACATGCTACGTCATGCAGGTGGCTGCAGAGGATTGTACTTAGGGCTGTTAAACACATCATTCACTAGGAAATGTGAATGGAAGCATACGTTGGAATACAAGTTTCTTATTAGGGAGTCAGCCCTAGTGGTCGAGTGAAGGACTCACATACATGAATAAATGTGTGAGTGAGGGATTGAGTGAGTCAGTCAGTGAGGGAATGAGTGAGTTGGGTGGGTCGGCTTTGAGTGAGTGAATGAGTGGGCGAGTGACTGAGTGAGTGAATGCCAAAGCAAATACATATGTGATTGTGGATATGTGTGTGTGAATGCATACTCAATTAGTTTTGTGAGTGTGAATGCATAAACCAACGACGATGTGAGAGAGTGCATGCATAAACGAATGTGTGTGTGAGCGTGTGAATGAATCAGTACATTAATGTGTGATTGAATAAATGCATACACCAATATATTTATTAATGTATGAACACAAGAATAATGTATGTATGCGTGAATTCATAACTTCCTGAATGTGTGAATTTCTGATTTCATAAACAAATGAATGCTAAAATGGTAAGGCATGTTAGCTCAACATTTGATTTACAAATTGACTTGCTTTATATGAGTAGGTGGGTGGAATTATGTGTTTGACTGTGTGGTTGTTTGTGGGTAAGTGGGTAGAAGTATGTGTACGTCTGTGTGGTTTGATATAAAGAGGTTGATGGAGTTATATGTTAGAACTGTGTGGTTGGATGTGGGTAGGTGGATATAATTATATGTATGACTGTGTGGCTGTATGTGGCTAAGGGGATGAAATTAAATGTATAACTGTATGGTTGTATGTGGGAAGGTGGGCGAAATTCTATGTATGAATGTGTTGCTGAATGTGGGTAAGTGGATGGAATTCTATGTATGACTGTGTGGCTGTATGTGGGTAAGTGGATGAAATTATGTGTATGACTGCGGGGATGTATGTGAGTAGAGATATGTAATAGTATGTATGACTGTGTGGTTGTATGTGAGTAGGGATATGTAATAGTTTGTATGACTGTATGGTTGTATGTCAGTAGAGGGATAGAATAGTATGTGTGACTGTGTGGTTGTATGTGAGTAAAGGGATGGAATAGTATGTATGACTGTGTGGTTGTATGTTAGTAGGGATATGTAATAGTTTGTATGACTGTGTGGTTGTATGTGAGTAGAGATATGTAATAGTATGTATGATTGTGTTGTTGTATGTGAGTAGAGATATGTAATAGTATGTGTGACTGTGTGGTTGTATGTGAGTAGGGATATGTAATAGTATGTGTGACTGTGTGGTTGTATGTGAGTAGGGATATGTAATAGTATGTATGACTGTGTGATTGTATGTAGGAGTAGGGGGATGTAATAATATGTGTGACTGTGTGGTTGTATGTGTGATTTGGAGGATGTATTTGTATGTGTGAGTATGAGGATGTTATAGTATGTGTGACTGCGTGGTTCTATGAGTGAGTAGGGAGATGTAATCGTATGTGTGACTGTGTGGTTGTATATGTGAGTATGGAGAAGTAATAGTAAATATGACTTCATGGTTGTATGTGAGTAGAGAGATGGAGTAGTACATATGACTTCGTGGTTGTATGTGAGAATAGATGGATGAACAAACAGGTATGACTGCGTGAAGAAGTGACTGTGAGAAAGCAAATTCGTGAAAAAATTGATGATACGCCGCATGCTTTACTCTCCTTAATACTAATCACCTGCTTCTGAAAGACCTGTCTGCCTCAAACTAAGTTACGGTAATATCAAACGAAGCTTCCTAAAATGAAAAGAAAGTTTTCATTGAGTATACACGTCGGTCTTCCCCATTCGAGTCAGCAACGAATGAGGTGCACTGTTTGCTCAAGGACCCGGAAGCAAATACTTGTCCCTCACCCCAACTATTTGCATATAAGCCGGCATGAAATGAACTATGGCGCTGCAGCGGAGAGCGCAGTCTTGCAGCCATGTCATTGTTTTTCTTGGCAGTAAAGAGTTTATTATCTTCGGATTATGTGGATGTTTTTCCGTTATTTCATTTATTCGTTTATTCAATCGTTCTTTTTTTTGGACATATGTTTAATAAGTACATTTATTTATACAACCATTTTATTAATCGTGTATTTATTCTTTCTCTGTCATATTAATTTCTTCATTGATTCACTCGTTAACTCCTCTACTCTCTCATTCAATTGTTCCTTCATTCGTGTCTGCATTCATTCATATATTCTGCAATCCTCTCATTTATTTATTCAGTCATTTAATCGTAGTCCTTATTTTACGAAAAAGAATTAAGCTGGACGTCAATATAATAGATACTGTATTATATAGGTCACTTGCCTTTAATGCACACCTACCAAGGTCTAATAGTAGTTCACTTCTTACGGAGGTAACTTGTCTTCTTCTTCTTCGACAGTTCTCAAACTCCCGCAACAAAACCCTGATAACAGCTTTGCAAATATCAGGATGTAGTCTACATATTGGCTGCGTTATTTCTACCTTTCGGTCTGACACATCTGATTTCAGTATTGCATTTTTGGGTACCGTGTTAGCCTTTCCTCTTGGATCCCTTTTCATTAGCTAGTCTGTCCACTTGCATCCTGTTATCCAAGATTATCACGGGGAGGTGGGGGAGGGTCTTGGCAGCTCTTGGCCACTGGCGCTCTCACCAGAAGTCAGCTTTGGGTCGTTGGCGCTCTCACCAGCAGTCAGCTTTGGGTCGTTGGCGCTCTCACCAGCAGTCAGCTTTGCATTGATGGCGCTCTCACCAGCAGTCAGCTTTGCATTGATGGCGCTCTCGCCTGCAGTCAGCTTTGGGTCGTTGGCGCTCTCACCAGAAGTCAGCTTTGGGTCGTTGGCGCTCTCACCAGCAGTCAGCTTTGCATTGATGGCGCTCTCACCAGCAGTCAGCTTTGCATTGATGGCGCTCTCACCAGCAGTCAGCTTTGCGTTGATGGCGCTCTCGCCTGCAGTCAGCTTTGGGTCGTTGGCGCTCTCACCAGAAGTCAGCTTTGGGTCGTTGGCGCTCTCACCAGAAGTCAGCTTTGGGTCGTTGGCGCTCTCACCAGAAGTCAGCTTTGGGTCGTTGGCGCTCTCACCAGCAGTCATCTTTGCATTGATGGCGCTCTCACCAGCAGTCAGCTTTGCATTGAAGGCGCTCTCGCCTGCAGTCAGCTTTTGGTCGTTGGCCTCTACAGCTGATTCACTGCTCAGCACCTTAATCCCAGACGCTCATATAAATATGATGCACACATTAACAACCTTCTACCTGTTTTATATAAATTCATTTCATTTCAATAACATTAAAACAATAAAATGTAAGGTATAAACAGTTTAATACTCAATTAATCACAGAATAGGGCAATCACGCAAGGGATATGAAACGATGCAGACATTAAAACAATGTGACGACAACAGCTTAGGTACAAAACGGATTGAAACTCGGGCCGTAGCGTCATGTCGAAAAGCGTACAATTACACCTTTCAGTGTATGGACTGTTGGATAATGCGGTTCATTGAATAGTGTTTATACGAATGAGTGTACGTAATGTTAGTGTACGTAATGTGAGTGTACGTAATGTGAGTGAACGAAATTCGGGATAGGTCTACATGTTAGTGTTACTACTATGAACGATCACTGATTGGATTCAGTATAGCCTCCCATCTCGCGCTGAAGAAGGTGACAAAGCCATTGGTCAATCGCGGCCGTTTTAATCGATATTTGTATAAATGTTGGCACCGAGACTCTTTACCAACCAGGACGAGTACCCGCTCTCCAAGTGCCAAGATGCTAGACAGATAGAAGCTGACCAAATCGTCGACCCGAGGAATACCATCTCTCCAAGTGCCCAGAAGCTAGACAGAAAGAAGCAGACCCAATATTCGACCCGAGGAATACCAGCTCTCCAAGTGCCAAAAAGCTAGACAGATAGAAGCAGACCCAATCGTCCACCAGAGAAATACTACTCGAGATCAGGTTACCCGTTGTTGCATTTATCTGCATACAGCTTGTGATCACTACCGTTATTTATATTTATTTCTTGTCGTATGTTATCTCCAAATGAAAGATATTGTAGCGAGCTTCCTTTCGGGTAGCCTGTATCAATACACATGTACATACTTTTGGAGACGTTGTTTCTGTAGCAATTCATTTTACAGGATTAGGTTTTCTCTTACGATAAATTGGCAAGCCTGGGAGGTTATTTTTGTCTAATTGTCTTTATACAATTCAGAGTGTTATTTACACTAAACTAATATGGCTCAATGATTAGCTTTCTATATGTACCTCAGGATGGGACTTACATTGAAGTATATGGTTCAATGACTCTGCTTTCCATATACACCTCATGATGGGACTTTCATTCAACCAAATCCATTACAGGCAATGTCATCAGTTGACTGATCGATATTTATTAATGTTTTTCAGACTGTTTCTTAGCCGCCTATTACATGTCTAGCACGTTACAGTTTGCTCCCTGTTCAGGCCCCAGCAACACTCGAGCGGTTATTTACAATACTATCTTCGACATACTGCATGTTGCACAACCAATTTGCGTGTGATACGTTTGAAGATTTCGTGGTCTGTACTCAAGCGCATCTGCTGTTATCGGCGTGTCGTGGGCCACATGTTGTTTCCATTGTGTCGTTTCTAGCTCTCGCGAGTTTCGGGATTCGGCACGGCAACCAGGTAACGAGCCTGTCGGGTTTCTCCGTTTATCGCTGAAGTCCTTGTACCGTTATAACAGACATCAAAAGGCAGACCTACAAACAGGTTTACAAACAGCCTGATAAGCAGATGTACAGACCAACATACATACAGACAGACGTTCTTACATATAGTGATCATTAAGACACACACATACAGGCACACGCACAAAATGACTAACGTATTTGCATGCATATATAGGCAGGCAGACACACAGACATATACGCAAATAGACATAGAGGTGCAGACATGTATACTACCGACATAGGTTTACAGACAGACAGCCAACGTATAAAGACAGACAGGCATTCAGACAGAGAGACGTACACAAACACACACACACACACACACACACAGACAGAGAGTCTTGCAGACATGCATCTAGACGGAACGATACGAGGCTTGTTCAAATGAAACCGGACATGACTGCATATGGAAATTTCCTAAACTTGACGGTTGGTATGTGCTGTTTACATCATAAGTAACATCATCATGCCCAACGTACGTATGTTCCCCATGTGCAGTTAGGTCTGGTTTAATTTGAACAAGCCTCATATATTAATTGGCAGACAAACATACAAATAGACATAGGGGTGTGACGGATGGACAAAGAGTCTGACATATTCCTCAGCGTTTGTCCTGAAATGAAAGTTGAGACGTTGCGTCGCAGTTTACAGCTATGCTGCAATATCTGCACCTTTCACCCCGACAGTTCATTTTAAAGTTAGTTTCTTGGGAGGGTCGGGTTTGCCGTTCTACTATGATTCCTATTCTCTAAGCCTATATCTCTTAGTCTATGTCTTTTAGCCTATGTCTCTGAGCATATGTCTCTTAGCCTAGACGAACCTGTTTCCATGGCCTACTCTTTGAGGTGGAATAGCTATGGTTCGTTGACTCTTATCCCAGCAGCCGGCTAGGAGTCAATAGAGATTATCAGCTCATTTCTTATGCTGCATCTTAGGCCGGCTATGAGTCAATGGAGATTATCAGCTCATTTCTTATGCTGCATCTTAGGCCGGCTATGAGTCAATGGAGATTATCAGCTCATTTCTTATGCTGCATCTTAGGCCGGCTATGAGTCAATGGAGATTATTAGCTCATTTCTTATGCTGCATCTTAAGCCGGCTATGAGTCAATGGAGATTATTAGCTCATTTCTTATGCTGAATCTTAGGCCGGCAATGAGTCAATGGAGATTATCAGCTCATTTCTTATGCTGCATCTTAGGCCGGCTATGAGTCAATGGAGATTATTAGCTCATTTCTTATGCTGCATCTTAGGCCGGCTATGAGTCAATGGAGATTATTAGCTCATTTCTTATGCTGCATCTTAGGCCGGCTATGAGTCAATGGAGATTATCAGCTCATTTCTTATACTGCCTCTTAGGCCCCCGAAATTTAAATAAAAACAGAAAAAATCATAAAGCGGACTTGAAAATGTTGAAGAAGGTATGTATTGATGAATGAATGAAACAAACAATCCATGAGAACAGAATGGCGAGATTAGCACAAAGAATATAGTCCTGAAAATGACAGCATATACAAACTTGGCAGAGATGGGCAGACACGGATATTCAAACTCAGAACAGGACACTGTAGACTCAAGGCACGTCTCCACAGAATGGGTCTCATAGACACTATCACGCCCAATTGTGGAGCACCCAAGCAAACACCGAAGTCCTGAAACGCAGTCTCTTTCGTGAACCTCACCGGACTAGAAGCATAGCATCAGTTGATCGATGATGAAGAAGTAGAAGAAGATGGATGAATGAAGTGATGGAGAAAAGTGTGTAGGGATAGATGAGTGAATTAATTCACGAAATTATGAAAGAATGAGTATGTGTCATGATGTATATATGACTCCAGGTTGGAAGTGCTAGGGAGGCAGAACGGACACATCCACTGTTGAATAGCATATATGTTTGATGTATATATTGATGGGAAGGTTCACATAGATATAACTCACGGCATTGAAAGCCCCGCCATTCAAATTGGCTCAAGTTCTGGGGTTTCATCCGGGTGAAAATAAAAGTTCTAAGAAACAAGGCACCCTAGGTTGAAAAGAAATCGATATAGCTCTGATATACTCAATATGAGATCGAAATGAAAACAGAAATACGAACATTAGTTTTAGCATTTCAATGTTACGTAGCACAGTAGTTTTAATTTATCATTGTCACTAATAAAAATTGTTTATTTAATGTATCACTGTTACTAAGGTAAATTGTTTATTTAATGTATCACTGTCACTAAGGTAAATTGTTTATTTAATGTATCACTGTTACTAAGGCAAATATCGTTAATGTATAATTGTCACTAAGGTAAATATATGTAATGTAAATCAAAAATGACGTTGATTACAGAAGACGTTGGTGACGTTGATGACAAATGGCATTAATGACAAATGACATTAATGACAAATGACATTAATGACAAATGGTATCCTTCACTTTTACTGTAGGACATGTTCTGATCACAATACAAGACTCAGCTAGCCGTGAAGATATAATATTACCAATATGTATTTGCCATACGATCTCCGTTTCTGTTCTTGCGAAACATAAATCGACCATTTTAGTTGGTCCCTTGTGGAACTCTGAACCAAGTATATCATTCTTCAGTTATGGTGAGGGGACTAAACAGGGATGTGCATAGAGCCAGCACCCTCGCCATGTTAAAAAACCATTGATTTGAAAGCTTAATGCAGATGTTTGGAATTGAACTTTGCTAAAATCTAGAAGAGGTAATCTTCTTCTTCTTCTTCGTCGTTCGTTCTCAATTTCCCACTACCAAACACTGAAAGGGCTTAAGTAGCAGAATGTAGTCCAGAGAACGGAATGCGTTGTGTCGTAGTTTACAGCTTGGCTGCGATATTTGCACCTTTCGGTCCAACACATCCGACTTCAGCAAGCATTTTGTTTGAGTACCGGGTTAGCATTCCCTCTTCGATCCCTTCTCCTTAGCCAGTCTGCCCTGATGCAGCGTGTTATCCAGGATCATCGCGTGGAGGTGTAGAAGGGTCTTGGCAGCTATGGTTCGCTGGCCCTGACGCTAGCAGTCAGCTATGGGTCGCTGACCACTGCAGCTCTCGCGCTGCTCAGCATCTTGATCCCGATGAGGTAATCGAAATGCAGTATTTGACCCATGCTGTCAAAATCAAATTAAGAATTAATATGCAATAAAGGTTTGTCGTATGGCCGTCGGGGATGCATATAACTCTTCATGTTTTAAACCGCAGCATATGTAAGATAGGATGGCCAGTTCCCTTCTCTTGTTTTTACCTTCCCCAACTCATATGGCAGGTACCTATTTACAGCTGGGTCTACTGGCGGAGAGGTAGTACCAGGCACGAACCACGCCCGGATATTTTTGTTTCTGTCCGTCCGTGAATTCGAACCCGGGCACGGTGTAATCCAAGTCAATTGCACATGCTTAACATCCACATGAACACACTCGGTCAAAGAATGGACGTCTCTGTCTCAAAAACGTTTAATGGTAACATGTGAATGGACAAGTAAGTAATATAAAAATGAAGTTGCTAGCCCCATGCACAAACCTTTTTTGTCGCCTTTGACGACATGTTTAGAAGGTTGCAGTCGGCTTATTATGTGATCACTGCATGATCGATACAACCAGTTAGCCTAATATAATGAAATTTGTTGTTATTCACTTGACTGTCATTGTCTCTTGTGGTGTATGTCAGTGTCTCTAGTGGTGTATGTCAGTGTCTCTAGTGGTGTATGTCAGTGTCTCTTGTGGTGTATGTCAGTGTCTCTTGTGGTGTATGTCAGTGTCTCTTGTGGTGTATGTCAGTGTCTCTTGTGGTGTATGTCATTGTCTCTTGTGGTGTATGTCAGTGTCTCTAGTGGTGTATGTCAGTGTCTCTAGTGGTGTATGTCATTGTCTCTTGTGGTGTATGTCAGTGTCTCTTGTGGTGTATGTCATTGTCTCTAGTGGTGTATGTCAGTGTCTCTTGTGGTGTATGTCATTGTCTCTTGTGGTGTATGTCATTGTCTCTTGTGGTGTATGTCATTGTCTCTTGTGGTGTATGTCATTGTCTCTAGTGGTGTATGTCAGTGTCTCTTGTGGTGTATGTCATTGTCTCTAGTGGTGTATGTCAGTGTCTCTTGTGGTGTATGTCAGTGTCTCTTGTGGTGTATGTCAGTGTCTCTAGTGGTGTATGTCAGTGTCTCTTGTGGTGTATGTCAGTGTCTCTTGTGGTGTATGTCATTGTCTCTAGTGGTGTATGTCAGTGTCTCTTGTGGTGTATGTCATTGTCTCTTGTGGTGTATGTCATTGTCTCTTGTGGTGTATGTCATTGTCTCTAGTGGTGTATGTCAGTGTCTCTTGTGGTGTATGTCATTGTCTCTAGTGGTGTATGTCAGTGTCTCTTGTGGTGTATGTCAGTGTCTCTTGTGGTGTATGTCATTGTCTCTTGTGGTGTATGTCATTGTCTCTTGTGGTGTATGTCAGTGTCTCTTGTGGTGTATGTCATTGTCTCTAGTGGTGTATGTCAGTGTCTCTTGTGGTGTATGTCAGTGTCTCTAGTGGTGTATGTCATTGTCTCTAGTGGTGTATGTCATTGTCTCTTGTGGTGTATGTCAGTGTCTCTTGTGGTGTATGTCAGTGTCTCTTGTGGTGTATGTCAGTGTCTCTTGTGGTGTATGTCAGTGTCTCTTGTGGTGTATGTCATTGTCTCTTGTGGTGTATGTCATTGTCTCTAGTGGTGTATGTCAGTGTCTCTAGTGGTGTATGTCATTGTCTCTTGTGGTGTATGTCAGTGTCTCTTGTGGTGTATGTCAGTGTCTCTTGTGGTGTATGTCATTGTCTCTTGTGGTGTATGTCATTGTCTCTAGTGGTGTATGTCAGTGTCTCTAGTGGTGTATGTCAGTGTCTCTTGTGGTGTATGTCAGTGTCTCTTGTGGTGTATGTCAGTGTCTCTTGTGGTGTATGTCATTGTCTCTTGTGGTGTATGTCAGTGTCTCTAGTGGTGTATGTCAGTGTCTCTAGTGGTGTATGTCATTGTCTCTTGTGGTGTATGTCAGTGTCTCTTGTGGTGTATGTCATTGTCTCTAGTGGTGTATGTCAGTGTCTCTTGTGGTGTATGTCATTGTCTCTTGTGGTGTATGTCATTGTCTCTTGTGGTGTATGTCATTGTCTCTTGTGGTGTATGTCATTGTCTCTAGTGGTGTATGTCAGTGTCTCTTGTGGTGTATGTCATTGTCTCTAGTGGTGTATGTCAGTGTCTCTTGTGGTGTATGTCATTGTCTCTAGTGGTGTATGTCAGTGTCTCTTGTGGTGTATGTCAGTGTCTCTTGTGGTGTATGTCATTGTCTCTAGTGGTGTATGTCAGTGTCTCTTGTGGTGTATGTCAGTGTCTCTTGTGGTGTATGTCATTGTCTCTAGTGGTGTATGTCATTGTCTCTTGTGGTGTATGTCAGTGTCTCTTGTGGTGTATGTCATTGTCTCTTGTGGTGTATGTCATTGTCTCTAGTGGTGTATGTCAGTGTCTCTTGTGGTGTATGTCAGTGTCTCTTGTGGTGTATGTCATTGTCTCTAGTGGTGTATGTCAGTGTCTCTTGTGGTGTATGTCAGTGTCTCTTGTGGTGTATGTCATTGTCTCTAGTGGTGTATGTCATTGTCTCTTGTGGTGTATGTCAGTGTCTCTAGTGGTGTATGTCATTGTCTCTAGTGGTGTATGTCAGTGTCTCTTGTGGTGTATGTCAGTGTCTCTTGTGGTGTATGTCATTGTCTCTAGTGGTGTATGTCAGTGTCTCTTGTGGTGTATGTCAGTGTCTCTAGTGGTGTATGTCAGTGTCTCTAGTGGTGTATGTCAGTGTCTCTTGTGGTGTATGTCAGTGTCTCTAGTGGTGTATGTCAGTGTCTCTAGTGGTGTATGTCAGTGTCTCTTGTGGTGTATGTCATTGTCTCTTGTGGTGTATGTCATTGTCTCTTGTGGTGTATGTCATTGTCTCTTGTGGTGTATGTCATTGTCTCTTGTGGTGTATGTCATTGTCTCTTGTGGTGTATGTCAGTGTCTCTTGTGGTGTATGTCAGTGTCTCTTGTGGTGTATGTCATTGTCTCTTGTGGTGTATGTCATTGTCTCTAGTGGTGTATGTCAGTGTCTCTAGTGGTGTATGTCAGTGTCTCTTGTGGTGTATGTCATTGTCTCTAGTGGTGTATGTCATTGTCTCTAGTGGTGTATGACAGTGTCTCTAGTGGTGTATGTCAGTGTCTCTTGTGGTGTATGTCATTGTCTCTTGTGGTGTATGTCATTGTCTCTAGTGGTGTATGTCATTGTCTCTAGTGGTGTATGTCAGTGTCTCTAGTGGTGTATGTCAGTGTCTCTTGTGGTGTATGTCATTGTCTCTTGTGGTGTATGTCATTGTCTCTAGTGGTGTATGTCAGTGTCTCTAGTGGTGTATGTCAGTGTCTCTAGTGGTGTATGTCAGTGTCTCTAGTGGTGTATGTCAGTGTCTCTTGTGGTGTATGTCATTGTCTCTTGTGGTGTATGTCAGTGTCTCTAGTGGTGTATGTCATTGTCTCTAGTGGTGTATGTCAGTGTCTCTTGTGGTGTATGTCATTGTCTCTTGTGGTGTATGTCAGTGTCTCTAGTGGTGTATGTCATTGTCTCTTGTGGTGTATGTCAGTGTCTCTAGTGGTGTATGTCATTGTCTCTTGTGGTGTATGTCATTGTCTCTAGTGGTGTATGTCATTGTCTCTAGTGGTGTATGTCAGTGTCTCTAGTGGTGTATGTCAGTGTCTCTTGTGGTGTATGTCATTGTCTCTTGTGGTGTATGTCATTGTCTCTTGTGGTGTATGTCATTGTCTCTAGTGGTGTATGTCATTGTCTCTTGTGGTGTATGTCATTGTCTCTAGTGGTGTATGTCATTGTCTCTAGTGGTGTATGTCAGTGTCTCTAGTGGTGTATGTCAGTGTCTCTTGTGGTGTATGTCAGTGTCTCTTGTGGTGTATGTCATTGTCTCTTGTGGTGTATGTCATTGTCTCTTGTGGTGTATGTCATTGTCTCTTGTGGTGTATGTCATTGTCTCTAGTGGTGTATGTCATTGTCTCTAGTGGTGTATGTCAGTGTCTCTAGTGGTGTATGTCAGTGTCTCTTGTGGTGTATGTCATTGTCTCTTGTGGTGTATGTCATTGTCTCTAGTGGTGTATGTCAGTGTCTCTTGTGGTGTATGTCAGTGTCTCTTGTGGTGTATGTCATTGTCTCTAGTGGTGTATGTCATTGTCTCTAGTGGTGTATGTCATTGTCTCTAGTGGTGTATGTCATTGTCTCTTGTGGTGTATGTCATTGTCTCTAGTGGTGTATGTCAGTGTCTCTTGTGGTGTATGTCAGTGTCTCTTGTGGTGTATGTCAGTGTCTCTTGTGGTGTATGTCATTGTCTCTAGTGGTGTATGTCAGTGTCTCTTGTGGTGTATGTCATTGTCTCTTGTGGTGTATGTCATTGTCTCTAGTGGTGTATGTCAGTGTCTCTAGTGGTGTATGTCAGTGTCTCTTGTGGTGTATGTCAGTGTCTCTTGTGGTGTATGTCATTGTCTCTTGTCGTATTTGGAATATCAACACATTTATAGGTACGTATTATTTTCAAAAGTTCGTATATTGCCGGTGCTTTAAAGTCGGCCAAGCATAACAGTATCTTAACCAGGTACGCATGTGGTAACGGATAACTATGAAACCCTGAGGATATTGAACAAACAATTAACTACAACATTCACAAAGCCCAGTACATTTAATTAAATTGATTTGCAAGCTCTAGCGATCAGGCTTGAAACCATATTTAGGAAACAAGATACGGAAATAAACACCGATAAAACACAACTAATGAAGAAAAGAAAGAAAATGGTCAATGAAAAGATGAATTTCAATGGTCAAAATTTTTGACCTTGTAGGTTACGGTAAAAACAACACGATTGGTTTTTTTTCTATTCTACTTTGATATTTATATTTCTCTGTTCCGCGTTTTATTTGCATCATGCTAAAACACGCCTTCGGTACAGCTACAGACGGGGTCTTCCTGCTTACTAGTTGCTATATTGCCTTTGCAAAACGGAACACGGGATACGGAGAGTGGACAACGGGCAACCGTAACAGAGGTAGACCCTTCCTCCGCTATAAAGATGTTTATGAACGTGACCTGAAAGCGTTTGATATGAACATCTCTAGCTGGAATTAACTTGTCAAAAATATGTCTACCAGGAGACAGGCTCTGTGTGCTGGTCTGCAAGCAGAGAAAGTCAAGATATGACAACATGCAGACTCCAATCTGCCAGGAGACAGGCCCTGTGTGCTGGTCTGCAAGCAGAGAAAAATGCATACTCCAAACGTGTGTGACGAAAGCAAGAGCAACAACTTTATTAAATCTCATCTCTAGTGTGAAGTCAATTGTCTTTTGAAACTACTGGATGACAATCGATCAATTAACAGAAAATAAAGTCATGTAATAGGCCTTACAGATTCAAATCCGGGTCACCGGTTGACTTATTTTTATGTGTGTTGTCTGATGTATGTCGTTTTAGAGTACATATAGTGTACATGTCTTTGCAGCTGTGCTCGTTACTTTCTTTTTGTATGTCGGTAGAATAGATTGAATACAGTTGGGCATGGGGCCAGTTATCCCAGCATGTAGTACCTATAAACTAAAACAAAACTACAGCAAATTGAAAATGCCAACTTTAAAGAATAAATACAGAAGGGATTGGCGCGTATTTGTTAAAGACTCGTGATTAAATGTACAAATTTGTCACATACTTGTTACAATACTGTCAGAGAATGAAGTTGTTAGAGACTTCAGTATACTAAGCTAAGGTTTTCCCTGTAGTAGTTAGACTACTATTGGAGAATGCAACTGTCAGAGACTTCAGTATGCTAAGTCAAGATTTGTCCTATAGTAGTTAGACTACTATTGGAGAATGAAACTGTCAGAGACTTCAGTATGCTAAGTCAAGATTTGTCCTATAGTAGTTAGACTACTATTGGAGAATGAAACTGTCAGAGACTTCAGTATGCTAAGTCAAGATTTGTCCTATAGTAGTTAGACTACTATTGGAGAATGCAACTGTCAGAGACTTCAGTATGCTAAGTCAAGATTTGTCCTATAGTAGTTAGACTACTATTGGAGAATGAAACTGTTAGAGACTTCAGTATACTAAGTCGAGCTTTATCCCATGGTTAGTAGGTTAGTTATTGATCCAGCGGCCTATGTTCTCCTGCCCTTTGGTCCAATGCTATATAGTGGTATCTGCAAGTATTTTTAAGCTTGTTTAGTTCCGTACAAAGTGTTCTATTTGTCTGGCCTCGGAGGAAGAAGCTCTTTTAAGGTTTGTCTCATAGTAATTAAGACTACTGTCAGAGAATGAAGTTATTAAAGACTTTATATACTAAGCCAAAGTTTTCTTAAACTACTTTTTGAGAATGAAGATTTTACAGACTTCAGTATTCTAAATAACAGCTTGTATGAAGCAGGGTGGCAGTTTCTTTCTCCATTGAAATGTTTTGGAGATGATTATCTACAAGAAGACAAACCATCCGGAATGAAAACTCATAAACAGCTCCCATAACTCGAAAATTCCAGAAATTGTCTCCCCATCTAGCGACCATAACCATCAACTGGTTAAGCGGCCTTCACGCTGCCCTCGCCTTGCTGGCAGATTGTCAACAGCCGAGCCCCTAGTCGAGAGCTGATAAGGGGGAAATCATCGCCTGCACCAGAGGGATAAACCCGGATTACTTGGTGATGATTCTAACAGGCTTCCGTAGCCGGGTCGACCTTGTCTTTCTCTCATCAACGCTTTTTATTACAATTTGATTGTCCATGTCCCGGATGTTTCGCGCAAGCTTATATCAGTTATCAGAGGAAATAATGGCGTGTTTTGTTTACAATCACAACGCGCAACAAGGAAGAAATAACAGTCGACTTTAAAGTGAGTTCGGTAGATGAGTTTTCAAGAAGGTAAATTGAAGACAGACATGCCAGTTAGCGGAATGATTTATGGCCAGATATTTGTTAAAAGACAGAAGAATAACAATGTTCCGATCTCACTCTGCGACCATTAAACTGCTCATTTGTTGGTGTACGTGTATTTTCATTGCTTGATTTCGGCATTATCTGAGAAGGGTATGTTTACTTGAGTTTGTATACGATACACAATGATAATACACGAGAGTCAGATCAGCTTAGGATGTCTTTGAAGTTGTCTTAAGTGTCTGTCTTTTACAACATCTCTTATTTATTCAATTATGTTTGTGTTATCTTGGTAATACGGTTAGAGCTTACATTATGTCAATATTATAGTAGCTACCAACACCGGACGATCGTAGCTTCTGCAGACTAGACAACAACAATACTAGAGCTATTACTAATGCTGACACTGCTACAACAACAGCTACTACCATTACTACTATTACTACAACTACTATTACAATTACTAATATTACTACTACCACTGTTGCTACTACTATTACTGCTAATACTACTTCAACTACTACTTTTACTACTATTATTACAACAACTACTACTATTACTTCTTCTACTACTACTATATATACTATTACTAGTAGTTTTACTTCTACTACTGCTATTTCTACTTCCACTACTGCTACTTCCGATTCTACTACTACTACTACTACTAACTATACTATTTCTACCACCAGTACAACCTCTGCTAACATCACTACATCTGTGATTACGTAAACTGCTACTACGGTGATGTCCATTAGTATTACTACTAGCACTACTTCTTCTTCTACTACAACTGATACAACTACGACATCTGCTACTACTACCACTACTACTATTACTACTACCTATATTACAACTAATGCCACTACCATTCCCGGAACAACTGCTGTCATTCCATAGACCACCATCAACGCTACCACCACCACCACTACTTCTACTACTTTTTCGGTTCTAAATAAGCAACAAGTATCAATTTCAGATCAGTAACAGGAAGCCTGTCTCAAAGCAATTTTGGTCATGTCATTATCATAATTGCACAACAGTCTTTAGTCTGTGACAGAGTCGAGAATAAGCCCACTGCCACACTTAGGGCTTGCGTGTAACTGTTTTTCTGATCGGAAGGTGGAACTGGCAGTGTGAATTTACGGTGTTTCCTAGAAACGTGTCCCACTAACAGTTTTTCACAACACGGTTTAAAGATTTGCTTATCTCAGAGTAACCTTCAGGGTTTGCCAGAAAGATCTTGGAACAAAATTTCAATATGTAATGCAGATATAACACGCGGATTTACTGGGGAAACCAGACACGGGTGACGAATAAGTTGAGAACGAGAAATAAGATGACCAAAAAGAAAAAGAAGAGGATGAAGATGGAGACGATGGGTAAAATAAAGAAGAAAACATTGAGTGAAATCAAGAAGTAGAAAAAGACGATCTAAAAACAGAAGAAAATGAAAAAAAAGAAATTTGCAATAAAGAAGAAAATCAATTGAAAAAAAAGAAGAAGAGGGAACAAGACAAAGTAGAAGAACAAAGAAGAAGAAGAAATATCATATCAAGAAGAAAAAGAAAGATGAAGCGAGGAAGAAGAAGAAGAAGAAGAAGAAATATAAGAAGAAGAGGAAAGAAAGAAAGAAAGAAAGAAGATATCAAGAAGAAGAAGAGGAATTTAAAATGAAGAAGAAGAAGAAGAAGAAGAAGAAGAAGAAGAAGGAAACGTTGAGGAATAATAAATATAGAATGGGATATACTTTCAGCTTGAACAGGCTTTAATGTGAAACCGTTTTTAAAACCTGTTACGAGTCCACGGGCCAACAAGTTGTTGTGAACACTGAACGAAGAAGGGAATTAATCCACTTGTTGCCGCCGACAAAGTACAACAACCACGGCTGTATTGAGCTCATTTTTGAACCCAATATGGGGCCTCTTCACAAGCGCTGTTGTACTGTGACCACTTGCCGAGTTGTTTCCAAAGACCGGGCTAAGATGCTACACAAAATAAATTGGCCATGAATAGGCTTTGCTCTGGAAACAGCACGCGTACATTGGCTGAACAGGGGTTTGTTGTTGGGTGGTCTGAAGCTGTTGGGGGATGTAAAAAACAATACGGTGGAAGGGGGAGGGGGAATGGTGGGTTGGGGAGGGGTATATACGTAGAACAGCAGTATAACTAATTATCAATGGAGGTGAAGGTAAAGATTGTCGCATACACGACACTGCTGCTGTCGGTGAGGCAGTGTTGGAGGTGTCATTGTACTCTGCCCGTTTGTTAATAGGTGGGAGTGCTTACATGTTGTCATTTCTTAGCTTATTAAGCCAGATACATATTTCCAGCTCGATGGACAGCAGAGTGTCGGTAGAGGGTATGTGAACATCTACATTTATGTGAGTTGCAAGCTATCTTCTGTACTCAAACGCTATCAAATAGGTATGTTGAATAACACGATGGATTCGTTTCAGAGCTCATTTGAGTATTCGTTTAGTGTAGTTAGTTTTTTCCTCTAATGTCGTTTCCGTATGTCTTTTCCACGATAAATACATACATATAACGAAACGTATAACATGACCATTGGTCAAATACAAACACAATTGGGGGTACCGAAATGTACCGGTGTAAAGAGGACAGACAAACACCTGTTGCTAATGACACTCGTACTAGAGATAAACTCTTGACTGCTAGACAAACACTTGTTGCTAATGACACTCGTACTAGAGATAAACTCTTGACTGCTAGACAAACACTTGTTGCTAATGACACTCGTACTAGAGATAAACTCTTGACTGCTAAACAAACACTTGTTGCTAATGCCACTCATACTAGAGTTAGGAATTCTTGACCCCTAGACAAACACTTGTTGCTTATGCCCCTCTTATTAGAATGTAGTTCTCTTGACTTTTAGACAAATACTTGCTGCTATTGCGACTCGTACTAGAGTGAGGTACTCTTGACCCATAGACAAACACGTGTTGCTAATGCGACTCGTGTAGGAACTCTTGACCTCTAGACAAATACTTGCTGCTAATGCGACTCGTACTAGAGTGAGGTACTCTTGACCTCTAGACAAACACTTGTTGCTAATGCGACTCGTACTAGAGTGATGTACTCTTTGCCCCTAGACAAACACTTGTTGCTAATTCCCCTCGAGTAGGAACTCTTGACCCCTAGACAAACAGGTGTTGCTGTTTCCCCTTGTGTAGGAACCCTTGACCTCTAGATAACCACTTGTTGCTAATGCCCCTCCTGTTAGAGCCATATACTCTTGACAAACAACAAGTATAACTTGTTCTCCAAGATTTCCAACTCCGTGAGAGAAGCAAGGAGAAAAAATAAGTCTTCTTTGTTCCTGCCAAGTGATACGATATTCGGTAGCTAGAGAACACCAAGGTAGACCGCTTGGTTTATGAATGAAATCAATGGGATTGTTTGAGAGCGAGCGGTAAGAAATGTGTATTATAATCTTACTTTGAGTTTTCCCAGCTTTTCTTCTTTTTGTTCACTTCAACCAGGAGAGGAAGTATATCACCTACAGAAGGCTATTTTTGCGGCTAGCAATCGTATTACACTAAAACCATTGACAATATAATGAGCCAATTCACATTTGTGATAAAAGTTTCCTGTAAAGGGGCCGGCAGCGGTTGATATATAAACTTTTCATTGGAGCAAAACTGTGAATACCTACTACTTTTAAAACCTGACCAGCTGTAATGATGGACTATTCTTCACAATGAAGAAATCAAATGAATGACGAGGACTCCGTTTATCACAGCAGTTCGTAACATATCTGGTTTAACTCAACCCGTCTGTAATTTTTTTTTAAGCGAAGGTCCGACACTGCATTTGACTCCCTTAACTAGCTTTAGAAAAGTCTGATTGAAATAATTTGCAGTGAGATTTTTAAGCACGTTCACATAGCGAGGTTACCAATCCAATGAACAGCCTTCTTTAGTCGGCTATTACAAAATGTAGGAAAGGAATCATTGACCCCGTTCTGTTTTTCTCGTGAACTACCAGGTTTAGAACAAAGATGATGTAAGCCAGACTGATATAAATCTCGGCAGTGCATCCCTTGTATAGTGGTAATGCTTCCTCCCGTTGGTTGCCAAGTATTTATTTTTTGTTCACAAGCCATGATGAAACCAACACGACTAATCGAAAGGTGTACACTTCCACCAAAAGAAAGTTCAGCTCTACGAAACAAATCAGACATACACAGTCAAGAGATGCCCATTAACATGAACACAAATAAAGCTTTTGTGCCTTCTTCTTCTTCTTTTCCGTTCGGAATCTTCTGATCATGTTAAATATTCAGTCTTATCGCCAGGATGAAGCCTACAGTCCTCTTCTTGAGCCTAATAAGATGAACAGAAAAAAAAGAACCCAGATCGAGAAAAATCAATTCAGGAACTAGAACCTGCACGTGACCAAGAGGATTGAATACATAAAAGTAACGATTAACTAAAGTCGGCTGAGTGGGCTTCAAGCGGCCGTCCTCTTGAAATTACTTTTCTTTCTATTCCCAAATGCAGACCTTATGTTGGTCCTAGCCCTGACTGTCTGTGTCCATTGTTAGCCCATCTCACGGAGTTCGTACTGCGACTTTTAGAAGCCGTCTTTCAAGGTTCTCATCCATTCTTTTGGGTGGTCCGCCTTAAGACGGTGGAAATGGACAGGATTAGTGATAATATGTACACCGGTTTAAGTAGGTTTTCATTGATGGATTAACAAAACGTCGGATCTGCGTATATTACAGTCATGTAGTGTATGGCGCCCGTTAGAGTCATGGCGCAAATTACGTCCAATAATGACATGTAGTGAATGGCGCCCGTTAGAGTCATGTCACAAATTGCGTCCAATAATGACATGTAGTGTATGGCGCCCGTTAGAGTCATGTCCCAAATTACGTCCAATAATGACATGTAGTGAATGGCGCCTGTTAGAGTCATGTCACAAATTGCGTCAATAATGACATGCAGTGTATGACTTCCGTCAAAGTCAAGTTCTAAATTACGTCCATTAAAGTCATGTTGTGATGCGCGCTTTAGCTCATTTTATAATAACCATTCGCTATTTTCTGTGGTAACAGTGTGTCAGGAGACTAACCAAATCCGGGTCCTGATTTTAATTGGGGGGACAGCTTCTACAGTCAACCCAGCTGTAAACGGGTACCTGACGCATGAGGTAAGGAAAGAAAAAACAGCAAGGAAGAGCACAGGACACCCCACCTCTCAGATGCTGTGGCTTAGTACAATGGAGTCTTCAAAAAACTAAATTTCCAACCAGCGGTTAATTCTGCTGAATTTCTACTTTGCTTTACTTTTTAGACTTGACGTTTATTAAAAACATGTTATATATGACGTCTGGAAAGTCATGTTATATATGACGCCTATTGAATCATGTTATCAAAAAGTAAAGTCTCGTCCCATAGTAATTACATCACTGTTTCAGGAATGAAGTCGTTATTGACTTCTGTATATTAAGCCACCGCTTGTATGAGAAAGGGCGACCATTTCCTTTTCCTCGCTGTCTGTAACTTCCCTAATTGTGTGCCAGGTACCAATTTACAGCTAGGTAGACTTGAGTCTAATTGAAATAATTAGTCAGCTGTATTCACACCCCGTATCTTTGCCATGCAACGCATGTGCTTAATAACTACGTTAATGGTACGCCCTGTTAAATTTGGGGAACATATATATAAATATTAATGCACATATATAAATATATATATTTATATATATATATATATATATATATATATATATATATATATATATATATATATATATATACATATAAAATGCGTCGTTTAAAAAATCAATCAAAAAGCGTGAATCTACACTGCGTGACCAGGTAGTGACTACCTCACATTTATATTCATTTGATATTTCGGTCCTTCCAGATCAGCGTGTTCAACCCACTCCACTTTCTCTCATTCATTCTTTCATACAAATTTGGCACAAATTGCTTGAAAACAACTGACTATTTGAGCAATTCTGTCTCTCCACCATACCCATAATTTACAACATTGCTGGTCTGAAATACTTGATAATTAATTAGCTATGATCATAAATGCTTGACCTTTAATTAGCTTTGATTAAAAATACTTCACCTTTAATTGGCTTTGATCATCAATACTTGACCTTTAATTGGCTTTGATAAAAAATACATGACCTGTAATTAGCTTTGATCAACAATACTTGACCTTTAATTGGCTTTGATCAGAAATACTTGACCTTTAATTAGTTTTGATCAAAAATACTTGACCTTTAATAGGCTTTGATCAGAAAAACTTGACCTTTAATTAGTTTTGATCAAAAATACTTGACCTTTAATTGGCTTTGATTATAAAAACTTGACCTTTTTTAGCTTTGATTAGAAATACTTGACCCTTAAATGGCTTTGATCGTAAATACTTGACCTTTATTTGGCTTTGATACTAAATAGTTGATGTTTATTTGACTTTATTCACTCTGCCAAAGACGGACCGAAAGTTGCATATATCGCAGTCAAGCTATAAACTAGCGACAAACGCAGTCCGTTCTCATTTTACTTACAAAGCCTTTTTCCGGGCTTGGTAGCGGGAGATTGAGAATGAACGCAGAAGAAGAGGACTTTATTCTGAAATACTTGACAATTAATTGGCTGCGATCATAAACACTTGACCTTTAAGTGGCTTTGGTCAAGCTGACTAGACTAACCTAAACAACCAAGCAAAGATTAGTCACCTGAGCGACATAATAGTTAGTCAACACGA
Organism: Ariolimax columbianus; assembly: GCA_036924085.1. NCBI lineage: Eukaryota > Metazoa > Mollusca > Gastropoda > Stylommatophora > Arionidae > Ariolimax > Ariolimax columbianus. Next base: position 51,858,876 of record JAVGWX010000011.1, on the reverse strand, counting down.
TGATGCTATAAAAACGCCTTCTGCTCCACGTGTTTCTACATTCCTGGCCCTCAGGTAAATGGGGTCAATGAAAGAACTGAATCTCACCCATGCACACCTGCATATTCAAGTGGTACGCTCTCCTTACTTGACGTCTACAAGAGGTTAGAGAAAGCTGTGAACTCAGAAAGGTATTCGCTCGCTCCGTTATACCCCATTGACAAATGCGTCCGCGTTGAGATAACAATGCGACTTATCGCAGGCACTTTGTCGCAAGGCTTGGCCATTGAAGGGTGCTGATAATACTTGAGGGGCCCTTTCTAAAGCTAGAGACGTCCAAGAGGGGTAGACCTGGGTGTCTACGTTTCCCCGAACGAAGTGTGAACGAATCGGCCTGGATTGGTATGTCTGTTAACTACGGCGGAGGTGGTGGAGCTGATGCGGTCGTCTCAACGCGGGGCCGGTGTGAAGCTGTAATGACAAGGCGTACGAAAGAGTGAGGGTAATTAGAGGAATAGTCCATCGCAGTAATTTCTTTTTGGGGGTTGACGAGGGGGGGGGGGGGGGGGGGTAGGTTATCTATTCCCATAGTCCGATTGTTGTCCAACAAGTATTGAAATGTATCGAATGTTTTAATTATTAGTACTACTACTACTACTACTACTACTACTACTACTACTACTACTACTACTTCTACTACTACAACTACTCGCTCCTTCTTTATTTCTTGCTCACTTTCTCTTGCTATCTCTTTTCAACTCTCACTCTCTCTCTCTCAATACACATACAAATACACACATTTACAAAAAATGCAAAGGCCGCTGTCCATAGTAGACGATGATGGCATGATGTATTCGCTAGCGCAATATTTTGTAAGGATTAACTACTACTTTTTATCTTCACTCCCTCGCGTCGAGACGCCCTTGACCCCAATGGCAAGTCAAGGACAAGACGAATAGAGGGGGAACTATGAGATACAGGGAACTCCGCATCAAGCACCCGTGAAAAAGACGGCGGTGTCCAGAATCGAACCCACACCACCTGATCAGGAGGCCGACGGCTTAACCTCTTCGTCACGGAATATACACATACACACACGTAAAAAAGTATATATTTATATATATATATATATATATATAATATACTATCATGGGGAGGAGCCAGACATGACAGCTGGCTGAGAGATAGCGTCTATATTTGGAGGTTGGCTGTGCATACTAAATATACCATCATGAACCTTACACGGTGGTCTGCTTGGAGGTTTAAAGCAAGCATCTTCCCCCCCCCCCTCCCACCATCACGCAAAAGCATAACATAATAATCACATGTTTCTCCGCCCAACCGATTAAATGTCAACACAGGAAGACGGACAAACCTTAACGATAGCGAACTGACGGGGATTGCGGACCAAGAACACGGAGAATCAGAAGTATAAACAACAAGGAGAACGAGAAGATGGAAGAAATGACGAAATCCAAATATGAAATCATAGCCTTTACAGAAACTAAGAAATGAGGACGGGTTGTCATGGATCCTGACATCAAAATGCTTATCTGCAGCTTCTCTAAACGAGCGTTTCGATCTTCTCCGTCTTCTGTATCAATCAACTGATGCCATGCTTCAAGTCCGGTGAGGTTCACGAAGGAGACTGTGCGTTTTAGGTCTTCGGCGATCCCTACAGAACTTTTCGAGCATGGTCGCTTCCCCAGACCAGACTGCTTCTCTTCGGTCTGCATAGGTAGGGCACTCCTGCAGAACATGCTCCTGTGCCCGACCGGGCGCTCAACAATCTCACGCGGCAGTGTCTCCGAGACCCACGCCACGGAGGCGGGCTCCGAGTCTACAACGTCCCGCTCTGAGTCTGAAGATCCCTGTCTGCCTATCTCCGCTAAGTTTCCCACGCTGTCACCCTCTGGCCTGTACTCCCTGTGCCGCTCTCTCCGCTCTGCCCCCATGGATCGCCTGACGAGTGCCTTTGCCTTTTCATAGCTCTGCGGACGGAGAATCTACCCGCCACCACCTCCAGCCTTCGCGATATCATCTGGCCTCTCGCCTCCAGGGATCCCACAATGAGCCGGAATCCACTGCAGGACCAAATCTGTTTTTTTGAGACAGCAATCCTATGCGGCATCGTATTTCACGTGAGAATCTATCCTGCCAGTGGCCTGAGATGGTCCGGAGCACACCCCACGGGATCTGAGAGAATGGCAGGGTTTCTTGTATTTATGCTCTGGCTGATAGGAATCTGAGTCGCCGCACGAAGAGCCACCACAACAGCTCTGAAATTAGTACAAGTCTCAGCGTACTGATGAAAGTGTACTGCTGTCATCTGGGCGGTTGTGCTATGCTTGGCTTCATTTACTACAGCGATCACGTCGATCCACATCGCGTTAAGCAGACTGCCTTGAAAATAGTGTTACCATAGAACCGCTACACGAAAGAGAGACAGTGGTTTTCGTCAGTATATTGTGCTTCACCCCGAAGCGACTTATTGGTCAGTATATTGCACCTCACCCTGACGCGACTTATGTTTCAGTATATTGTATTTCACCCTGACGCGACTTATTGGTCAGTATATTGTACCTCACCCTGACGCGACTTATTGGTCAGTATATTGTACCTCACCCTGACGCGACTTATTGGTCAGTATATTGTACCTCACCCTGGCGTGACTCATTGGTTAGTAATTCACGAGTCCGACATTGATTTCAAAGTGTTGATAGAAATAAACCGTTTACACATTCTAGTTGTAAATCAATTGATATGGAACATACAACATGATTCACAACAGTTTGGCGGGGCATAACTATCTAGTGGGCTTGTGTTTGAGACTAAGATGGCAACCATCATAAAAAAAAAAGTGGGAAAAACGTGTGACCTGCATGGAAACTGTTAGTAGTCTGATCTGAAAAGATCTCTACGTTCACACATCGATGTATGTTACACACTTTTTCTCTCACTCAGTTGTATAAGATAGGCCCCGCCTACAGATGTCAAAAAGTGTCGATCAAAGATTGAGCTTGGATGAAGAGAGGGTGGAGCTTGTTGGCGAGGAGACAACTCTTAACCTCAACTATAAATAAACAACGAATACTAATAATAATAGTATTTTTTTCTGCTTGGATTGTTTACTTTCAATTACTCGTGACAGTGGCAAAGTGGGTAGAGCGATTGTCACGCTCTCGTGGCAAAGAGATCAAGTTCGATTATGTCTATCTAGGAACAAGTAAATATTTAAATAACTGTTTTTCGTTACAAGCTTTCCGTGAAAACTTGATAGAGACTGTGTACATAACTCCAACTTTCTGGGTTATGAGGAAGTTGTTTAAAATAGGAGAAATATAAGTCCATGCAAACGGTTATCGGTCATGTCAAGTTGGATAACGGCTTTTAAAACTGAAACCTGCGCTGATTGTTAATGCTCCTGCGGTCTTTTGGTGAAAGTATGCACTTTTCATCTATAGACATTCGTTTTGTTTGCATCAGAGAACGTCAGCCATCAAATAATATTCGATAACCAGATATAAACTGTTGTGCATCTCTATGAAGCACTTCAGTGTTACAATAACTGCAGTCCATGCAAACCACGGAAATGGAATTAATTTGTGCCAAAATTGAAATACGAAATGAGACTTCGTACAATGAAGAGACTTAACAATGAACTGACTTCTACATAAAGTGACGACCAAGAGTTAACTCTGTAATAATACATTTATACTGATTTAGAAAACTCTGGAGAGTTTGTATACTACCAATTTATTTTACAATAACTTGATCTAAAAATACTTATGTGCATCCAATCTATTCTTGAATGCATTAATTGACACTGTCTTCATTATTTTCTGTGGCAGTAACATACCAAGCATTCACCATTCTCTGACTTACACATTTTCTACTGGTATTTAATCTGGAACTTTCTTTAATTAAATTGTAGCTATTCCCTCCTATTCTTGTAAGCGACTGTATTTTGTTAAAAAAAACAACTTGTTTAAGTCCATATCGTTTAGTATCTATTAATCCTGTATAAAGTCACCACAGATTCTTCACTTTTCTATACACTGTTTTTCTGAGTCTTTCCTCATTACTATAATTCCGGAATCCCACTATTAGTTTTTGTCGATCTTCTATGTATCGTTTCCAACATGTTTATAGCCCCTCTACGATAATAACTACGCACCTATACACAGTACTCTAATCTAGGTCTAACTAAAACTTTATACAGCTTGACTATCACATCGAATCTGCTCTGTTTAATATGTCTTTTTATTATACCTAATATTGCATTTGCCTTTTTTACTGTTACCTGGACTTGCTCATTCACCTTTCCTGTATGATTCATTATAACCCCTAGGTCCTTTTCCTTTCTATCATTCTTCTTCTTCTTCTTCATCGTACGTAGTCAGACATCAACCTTTATTTTTTCGAAAAAAGCAGCGGTCACTCTGAGGCTGTCGACACTGCCATAGAGCTTGTCTAGTTTTGCCACTGGTGATGGCCACATCTGCTCTCTCTGATCCTAGTATGTCGAGCAGTTTTGCAGCAAATGCTCAGCGGTCATTTTCCCGGTACCACACGGGCATTCGTCAGTGCCACCTATCTTCAATTTGTTGAATAGGTCGTACCTGAGTCTATTGTGGCCAGTGCGAAGTCTGAAGACCACGACCTGCTCTCTTCTGTTCAACTGGTAATAGGCATCGTTTTTTGTGTAGCCAGTATGTTCGATTTCCCATTTGGTCATGTATCTAGCTCTAATTAGCCGTTTTAACTCTTCGTATGTCATACTAGTATTTGGTTGTGGTAGTCTTGCACCTTCTTTTGCCAGTCTGTCTGCCTCCTCGTTGCCTTGGATGTTGCAGTGGGATGGAATCTACTGTACCACTACCCTTTTCGGTGCAGACTGCTGGCATAGTTGACAGAGTACTGCTCTTAAATCATTAAGCTCAGTATTTTTTTGGCTTGTTAGTGCTGTGACTACGGCCAAGGGATCTGTAAGCAGGACTATATGGCTTTCATTCCTTTTACCTGTCACCATTTCGTCCACTGCCGCCCTCAGTGCCTCTGCCTCCGCTCTGAAATTGCTTGTGTATTTTCCAGTAATGAATGACAGTGTTATTTTTCTGCCATTTGGTAGGTTCAGAAATGCTAATGCCCCTCCGTTCTGTGTTGTGTTTGATATAGAACCGTCGGTGTATGCATGGGTCCAGTCCGTGCTTGGGTAGTTTTTCGTTATGTAGCTCAGGGTAGTATCTCTTCTTTCTTTTTCAGTCTGGCAGTTTTTGTTTCCAATACCTGGTATATTTTCTACCACCTCTGGAAATATATGCTGCCTCCAGGTAGGTTTTCGTACAGTAGGGATGGGCTTTAATGTTGTTAGCTCGTTCATGGGGGTCTTCGTGCATCTTTGCTTTGGCTATTTCTGCAAAGTTTCTCCGCTTTAGTTTCCCATTTCCGAAATTGTTTAGTCTCTGGTGCATTGGATGGTCAGTCAGTATTCTGATTTTGATGTTTGCTGCTGGGCTCTGCAGTCTCTTCTGTCGGTCATGGATTGCAGTTTTGTAATCTTTTCAAGTTCTACAATTGACGTTGACTTCATGCCTCCTGTTATAACTCTCATGGCTTCATTTTGGAGTTTACTAATTTTATCGAAGTTCGCCTTTGCTGCTGTTGTCCATGCCGCAATGCCATACTCGAGAACTGGTCTCATTCTTCCAGTGTACAGTTTCTTTAGTATACTTTCGTCTGCTCCGCAGCTTGTGCCAGCAAGTTTCCTCATGATTGCTATTCTTTCTCTGGCTCTCATTCGGTTTCTCTCGATCTGACTTTTCCATGTCATGCGCCGATCAAATGTGACTCCCAGGTAGTTTAGGTTGTCGTTTGGCTGCAGTTATTTGCCGTTAAGACTTAATTTGGTGTTTTGGGGTTTGTTTGATAGCGAGAATATTGTACATGTCGTTTTTTCCTCGTTTATTTTGACCGGCCACGTGAACCGATCTATCCATCTATTGGTACCAAATGAGTACTTTATATCTTTAGTTTGTACAAAGTTTTACAATATATGGTGTGCTCCGTTTGTTATGACCAGTAATAATCCTGAAAGCCATGACCTGATTATTTCGGTTGAGCTGGGAAAATGTATCAATATGTAGCGGTATCAATATGTAGCTGTATCAATATGTAGCTGTATCAATATGTAGCTGTATCAAAATGTTGCTGTATCAATATGTAGCGGTATCAATATATAGCTGTATCAATATGTAGCTGTATCAATGTGTAGCTGTATCAATATGTAGCTGTATCAATATGTAGCTGTATCAATATGTAGCGGTATCAATATATAGCTGTATCAATATGTAGCTGTATCAATGTGTAGCTGTATCAATATGTAGCTGTATCAATATGTAGCTGTATCAATATGTAGCGGTATCAATATATAGCTGTATCAATATGTAGCTGTATCAATGTGTAGCTGTATCAATATGTAGCTGTATCAATATGTAGCTGTATCAATATGTAGCTGTATCAATATGTAGCTGTATCAATATGTAGCTGTGTCAATGTGTAGCTGTATCAATATGTAGCTGTATCAATATGTAGCTGTATCAATATGTTGCTGTATCAATATGTAGCTGTATCAAAATGTAGCTGTATCAATATGTAGCGGTATCAATATATAGCTGTATCAAAATGTAGCTGTATCAATGTGTAGCGGTATCAATATATAGCGGTATCAATATGTAGCTGTATCAATGTGTAGCTGTATCAATATATAGCTGTATCAATATGTAGCTGTATCAATATGTAGCTGTATCAATATGTAGCTGTATCAATATGTAGCTAATTGGATGCTCTGTGTCCATCCTGCCCCAGCATTTCACTGTCATGACTCCTCGTGTAATCGTTACTCCCTACTACCAATTTCTTGGTCCTCTCGCAGACTGTCTCCGACTCCTTCAATCTGCGAGCCGTAAATATGATTCTTTGTATAAATGATCTCTATAGTAGAGTAAGCAGGACCACCCGTGCTGGATTATATGAAAAGTGTCACACAGAATAGATATCTGTGAGACATAGTGTGTCCAGCTGCAGGTGGCCCTTGTTTTCTCTCGGTCTCTGTTAAATGACGTTAGTTGCGGCCAGGATAAGTCTGAGAGAGATCTTATGGTGCCCTGTTTGTTGTTGTAAGCTGATTAGTTGTGATGCAAATTGTTGGACAATTTCAAATGTGCCTCGGTGTGCATCATGATTGTCTTTCCCATTAACTGTTAACTATATCTCCCCATTATTCCTCCTCCTCCTCCTTCTTCTTCTTCTTCTTCTTCTTCTTCTTCTTCTTCTTCTTCATTTTGTTGTTGTTGTTGCTCTTCTTCTTCATCTTCTTTTTCTTCTTCTTCCTCTTCTTCTTCTTCGTCATCGTCTTCTTCCACTTCACCACCTTCTTCTACTTCTTCTTGTTCTTGTTTTTCCTCTCTTAATTTTCTTCTCCTTCTTCCTCCTGCTCGTCTTCTTCTTCTTCTTCCTCTTCTTCTTCTTCTTATTCTTCCTCTTCTTCTGCTTCTTTTTCTTCTTCTTCTTCTTCTCCTCCTCCTACGCTTTCAAATGCCAAAATGAATATATTCAAAGAAAGTACTAGTAGGCTATTGGTACCTCCATAGAGCTTGTCTTTAAATGGTATTGGTGATGTCAAGGCATGCTTTCGCTGTTCTTCGTATGTTGGACCACTTTGTAGCATGAGTTTAGCAGTCATGTTATCAGGGCCGCAGACACAGTCATCTGTATTTCCTATTCTTAGTTTGTTCAACAGATGACATCTCAGTCTGTTGTGGCCCATGCGAACTAAAGATTGCTACCTGCTCATCTCTGTTGAGCTGGTAACATGCGTCATTTGGTCGATGACCTGTGTGCTCTGCTTCCCACTCGTTCCTGTATCTAAACCTGGTTAACCTCTTGACCTCATCGTGATTTATATCAGGTCCCGCCCTCTCTTGACAGACTGTCAACCTCTCCATGCCAAAAATATTGCAATGATAGTGAACCCACTTTATAACCACTTTCTTGAACCTACGATAAAGCTTATTGAGTATCAAGTATCAGTTTTAGTTTTTTTTGTGGCCTATATTGTTCTGGGTCCCCAGTGGCGTAAACACTGACAGCGCTTCTGGGAAGAGACAACTTGTGTCTTTCTCTGTCTTTGTCTGCCATTAGAGTTTCTCTGCTCTGAAGATGCTTGAAGATGTTCCAGTTGTCCCTGATAGCTATCTTTGTGTATTGTTGGTCGGATAAAAAACCAGTTGTCACTGATAGCTGTCATTGTATATTGTTGGTCAGATAAAAATTCAGTTGTCACTGATAGCTGTCTTTGAATATTGTTGGTCGGCTAAACAATATCCCTCCACCTCCATTTTCTGTTGCGTTCAACACCGACTCATCTAATGATTCTCTACGTATTTTCCAGTGTGGGCTTTTCTTTCTGTTTTTATGTTCTTCGTGTTCTTTGCAAGTGGTATTTATAAGACCTATATTGCTATAACTCAATCACGACAAGTAACATGTTCTTTGTCATCACAATCCGTTAGCGACTGTCATTGGTTTCTTGACATTTTTTTCATTCAGTAGTTTGCCGTTGCTTTCTGAAAGTTGTTCTGGTACCTCACCAGCATTGGTCCCTGATGCGCCCGGAGTCCGATACCATGTCTTTCCAGCTGCTGTTTTCAGTGTCGTTGTCGACTATGTTGGTCGTGCGCCGCTTCTACCAGCATCTGTGTGTACTAGTCAGTGATGGGATTCTCCTGTTCCTTTTCACTCACGTAGCTCAGCCGGGTTTGATTTTCGGTGATGAAGGATCAAAATGTGAGGTGTTGACCAGAATAGCGCAGACAATAGCGAGGCTTGAACGGCTTAACAAAATCTGGCAAACTAAATGGTCAGCACTATGCACGAAAATCAGATTAATGCGTACATTTCTCATGTCAATATTCATGTATGGTGGTGAGACATGGACAGTTACAGCTGTCCTTCAGTGAAGGATACCGGCCTTGGAGTTGAGATGTTTCCGAAGACTTTTAAACGTCACGTACAAAGATCGAGTTATAAATAAGGAAATACGAGATATAATTATAACAGCAATAGGGCCTTTTGAAGACCTCTTGTCAACCGTCAAAAGAAGGAAACTCGCTTGGTACGGTCACATATCGAGATCAAATGGTCTTGCAAATAGGATCCTCTACGGAAAGATGCAAGGCAGACAACGAATAGGCCGGCTTAATAAGAGATGGGAGGACAACATAAAAGAATGGACCAATCGCCGACCAAAGAGCCACCGGCTCAGGTGCAGTGAAGTTGTGAGGATTTCTTTATATGTGCCCCAATGACCTCACCGGTTACGGGATGACCTGACCTGAGTTAATCCGAGCAGCCAAAACCGTTGTCCTAGTGGTGGCTGTGCTGTACACAGGCAGACTTCAGGAGCCATACGTGAGCTAGGCAGAAGTATGGGCACTAAAGAAGCTCCTGGCATCATCAATGTCGCTGACACCTTCCGTTAGGTACTATCGTCTACACTTCTATCTTATCCTCTAGCTTTCACAAATACACACCACATATTAAATCATAATTGAAGTGCGAAAAATCCTACTTAACTGATTTACTCCGGAGAGCCGATGTATCAGCTTACAACGTCATTTTAATGTTACAGAGCTGATATATTGGCTTTAACACTTGCCATAAGTATATTTAAAAGTTTCTCAATAACTTTTCCAAAATTTATAAATGTACGTATACTTTCTACCTGGAATTACTGTATTGTAAACCTGCCATAGTGAAACACAATGTACACAGATACACTCACGAATCCATGTACTGGCCTATTCGTCCTGTTATCGTCGAAGGGAATATGGTCTGTGGTTGGAAAGTAGTGTGTCTTCACCAGTGGAACTCAGAAAGAGGAACCTTTAATACAACAAACATACACATTGACTGAGCTAGTGAAGGAGCTGGACGTATAGACACATTCAAAGCGCCGGACATTGACCAGCTAAGTTGGAAGCACACAGGGCGCGTTTAGAGACTTAACAGAAGTTAACTACGAGTTACCATAGAAGAGATTTAGACCTCGGCAGGTAATCCATTGCAGCCGGCCGTCCATATAGAGATATGGCTACCATGCTATATAGAGATTAAGGTGCACCTTTCCACAGGTAACTCTCGCGATCTAGAACTACTTTTAGTTGCAAGGAGTCTGGCACCGTGATTAGGTTGTGTATCAGCTAGGAAACCCAAGAGCTACCAGGCGTGGACGTGGAACTGTAACCTTTTAACATGTCAAAAACATTTGTTTCTTTCTGACAATGACCATGAGGACAGGTAGGTTTCAGCTCAGAAGAAAAAGGTTTGTCACTAACCGAAATGAACTGGACGTAAGACTTTACTTCCATTGATAGGACAGTCCAGCATACTGATGGCTACCGGCGGCTTCATCGCTGCTGTCCTCACGTTGTGTACTGGTTATCTTTCTGGTTTTCAGTTACAACAGCAGCATAACACATGTTAAACCGGGAATTCTTCTGCTTTTTCTTTGCGTTCGGTTTCGTATGCTCATTTTATGCCACCAGATGGGCTGCATCCATAAAGTGACACGTCAGTCGCAGGTCCTCAATGGTTCCCCACAGTTTGTCTTGTATGTTTCTCTCCTCGGGCCACGTCTTCTCGCGGGAGTCTTGGTGCAGTGGACATTTTTGCAGGATGTGTTCTGGAGTCTGGGGTCCTCTCTGACATGTGCATTGTGCAGTATGTGCTGCTTTCATGTTATGCACGTGTGCATTTAGTCTGCAATGACCTGTTCTGAGGCGAAAAATTGTGATATACTGTTTCCTATTCAGTCTATTGATTGGGTCCTGTTGGTATTTACTGTTTGTTCTCTCTATCCACTAGTATTTATATTTTTTTAAATGTTTGCCTTGACTTCTGTCAGTGACACTGCCTAGAATAAAAATAGTTTCCTTATATTTATCTACTTCTAGGTTTCTCTATTTCCCATAACCTGTTTGGAGTGCCGGAGGTCCATCTAAAGAGAGCAGGGCATAGGGTGAGCTAACTCATTCTGTAGAAACTAAAAACCGCAAGAAATAGGAAGACATATCTTGAACACCTTATTGTAGAAGATGAGTGAGCCAGTCAAGCCATACCGAACTTGTAAACTTAACTTAACATCTTTATACTGGTTTAGAAGACTCTGTAGGGTCTGTATACAACCAGTTTCATTTACATTACTTTGCTCTAAAAGCTATGCGCATCCAATTTATTCTTAAATGCATTAATTGTCCCTGCCTCCACTACCTCCTGTGGCAATGCATTCCCCGCATTCATCACTCCCTGGCTAAACAAATTTGTCCTAATTTCTAATCTTGACCTCTCTTTAGTTAATTTCCCCTCTTGTTCTTGTTGGTGGCTGTATTTTAAAAACAAAACTTGTTATAGTCGAACTGATCCATTCCCCTGATCATCTTATAAACTGTATTAAGTCACCTCGAATTATTCTTTCTTCTAGACACTGTAGGCCGGTTTTTCTAAGATTTTTCTCACAATGTATTTCTGGAATCCCACTATCAGTTTTGTCGCTTTTTTTAATTTTCTTTCCAGCATGTTTAAATCCCCTCTATGATAAGGACTAGACACATGCACACAGTATGACCAATCTACGTCGAATGCTTTATACAGTTTGACTTTCGCTTCCTTGCTTCTGTGTTTAATATTTCTTTTTATCGTACCTAACATTGCATTTGCCTTTTTGACTGCTACCTGAACTTGATCACTCACCTTACCTGTATGATCTATTATAACCTCTAGATCCCTTTCCTTATCTATCTTTCTAATATTGTTCTCTTGTTATGTGCACAATAGCTGTCCCCGACAAACGGCGAGGACAGCAGCACTTGGACATGTGAGTTTCACATCACCGGTGAGTCCGAATGTGACTGTAAAGTCTAATTCTAGCACAGTAATCCCCTCCACACATGCAGCAGTTAATGTCAGAGTTGGACATGTGAGTTTCAGTTGTTTGGGATTTTAGCACAGAACGTGTACTCTGCTATGAGCATAACGAGCCATGTGTGATACAGTTGACCTATTGTGGTGTATATGCATAATTGTTCACCCTATCCCTCTCTATGACGCTATCGGCTACTTTTGAATTGTTAAGTCTAACCTATTTTTAACGTCTGAGTGGCAAAGTGCTTAGACCCCCTGCCTTACACATCACTTTATCGAGTAAGTAATATAGTCCACCAAAGTCCAATCTCCTAATTATAGAAATGGGCACTTAATTCCATTAGAAACAGTAATTAACAGATAAGAAAAGTGATTAATTACTACAGAAGTATCCAACCTTAACAACACCAACGTCCTCTTTGAAGCCAAAGATAATTTGTCACGCCCTAATAATCTCCCCTGTCACATGCGGTGACTTTAAAAATCTACCGACACCAATTATAATTTTAAAATCTACATTTTGTTCCGGAACACCCACAAGACACTATGTAGACCCCACGTTGATATTCAATGGGTTACTACGGAATGCATGTCCACTTTCAAATATGTCTCCAACACTCCATCTCCATCGGCATTACCTGTATCTGGTCTACCTTTTAATGAGATATTAACCTTATGTGTGCTTCATTGCGATGTGTATATGTGCTTCGTCAAGAGCTGTGCCTTAAGCGTAAGCTTTCACGAATCTCTACAGCTCCCTGCCCCATGCCCTGTTTATCAACCCTGTTAGTGACTTTTACTACAGCTTTTATTTTTCATTGTGTAGGTCGTGCGCATGCGCGTGTGTTTTACTGATTGGGCCATTTGGTCAACGGGTGCCAACTTTTGGTTCGTCTTCCAAATGCACTAATTGTTCCGCATTATTAAGGTGCGCGAATGGTCGCCTGTGGGGCACAAGACTAATGATTGGACTGTAGAGAAGGTCTAGTTTTGTGGATTGAATAACTACCAAATAAAAAAAAAAAAGAATCGGAACGTAGGAGTAGCACGTGATCACTAAGTCTGCCTGAATGGGGGAACATTTCAACATACACATTCGCTGATTTGAAAGTGTGAGCGAGAAAAAGACAAAAGTGTTAATGAGTGCGCGAAAGAAAAAAGAAACATAATGTGTGAGAGAGAGAGAGAGAGAGAGAGAGAGAGAGAGAGAGAGAGAGAAAGAGAAAGAGAGAGTGAGATAGAGAGCGTCAAGGAGAGATGGAGAGAAGCGTATAAAAAGGTAGCAAAACAATGAGAACGAGACAGAAAGAGAAGGGCATGAGAGAATGAGGAAGCAAATTCGCTGGCTTAAAATGGGACTCCCGCACAACAAATCATGAATAGATCTAGTAGAATGACGAACAAGGTGGTTGTTGAGCCCAGCTAAGCATACATAACCACAACTTTGAGTTTGAAAATAGAGACTGACAGTAATTTGTGTCGGCAAGGTGACTGGCTATTTGATACCTCGTTAACCAATAAGTTGGTTGTGTCATAATCTCAATCCTTCTTTCGGCGAGTGAAGAAAGGATGGATATGGCATGAGTGGATAGCAGACAAAATGCTATCAAATTGTCAGAAACTTGTATGGATCTACTGTCCGTGCTATGATAAAGTTCATGATAGACAGATCGGCTTCTCAAATACCAGTCGTGGGGAAGTCAGATATTGCTAGTGACAATCAAATGGCCGCAGACATTTTAATCGTCTTTTTAAATTAAAGATTTAGTGTTTACGTGTACTAATAAATATCATTTTATACGCGTAATTAGCATATATACTGCAGCTGAAGACGGGTGTGTTCGATCGAATGATGCAAAAATCATAAGCTGTAAACTAGCGACATAACACATTCCGTTCTCCGAACTACATACTGCTATTTGCTAGCCTTGTCCAAGGTTTAGTAGCGGAGTTTTAGAACGAGATAAGAAGAAGGAGGAGGAGGAACAGGAGGAGAAAGAGGAGAAGAAGGAAGAGAAGAAGGGGAGAAAAAGAAGGAGAAAAATAAGGAGAAGAAGAAGGAGAAGATAAAGAAGAAAACGAAGGAGAAGAAGAAGCACTTATACTGGTATTACATGCCGACTTTTTTTCTCTCTACTCACAAATTCGACACCACCCCATACAAGTGCACACGAGTTTCCAAAAGTCACTTTCTTGCATATTCAATCATTCACACCTCTCTTTACAAAGGCAATTGACAACATTCCTCCAGTATACACGGTCATGTGCTGCATTGTCTGCCTCTCTTCACGTGTAACGATTTAATCTTAGTTCTTTCTGACATTCTCTTATCCATGAATGTTTGGGTCTAGCTCATTCTCTCTTACTTTGAGGACTCCTAGAACCACTACTCGTCTGTTAGTAAGTATGTCCACTTTTTCTCTAACTAGCCACATCTGCACAAGAACAACTCATCGTATTCCAGTACTAGTCCAACGTTTTTCTAAATAACCATATCTGACCAAGAACGACTACTCTCCTGTTGGTGTCCATTTTGTTCTCCAACAAGCCCTCCGTTATCAAGAACGTCTACTCTTCTGTTTTTGTCCATTTTGTTCTTCAACAAGCCGTACCTTACCAATAACATATGCTCCTCTGTTAGTGCGTGTGCTGATTCATTTTCTCCTGTAATCGGTATCAGCTGATAACGGCTACTCGTCTGTTAGTGCGTGTGTCCAATTTTTCCTTCAACCAGCGGTATTATACTGAGAACGGTTCATCGTCTGTCCTTGCGTGTGTCCATCCCATCGCTCTACCATACCATGTTTGTCCAAGCATTAGATGCAAACCGCGGCCATCCAAGTATAACACAGCCCGAACTCCTCTGCCAGCTCGAAGCGTAATGAACAAGGCTTAACTTCAAGTTGGCAAAAATTTATCCATTCTTCTCTAGTGTTTGTCCTGCTCTTCTGCTGTGTTTAGGTTTTGTAGTCTGTGATGATTGAAATTTCACTTCTCTCTCTTTGTTTGCGAGTTCTCATCGCGTATTTACCCAGGGAGATTGTGATCGGCAAGTGTCTACTCGGCTCGCATGTTCCAATCTTAACCGTTACTCCTATCTTCGCGTTCCTTGTGTTATTTCAACCCTCCGACAGTACAGATATCAACAAAATCAACTAGGTCAAGTCTTGGTAACTTGTTAAAGTATTTTATACATGATATGTCTGATTTGTTGTGGTAGTAACTGCTGAGTAGAAATACACAATCCAAGAAAAAGGATATGAGATGCTTCAGTGGGATCTTTGGAATAACATCGACGGATCAAATGTCAACATACGACATACAATCCATCAGAATATCTGAATAAATAAAGACATAGTGACAGTTGTAAGAACACACATTGAAAGTGTTAACATGTAAGGGAGGTCCAACACT
Source organism: Ariolimax columbianus (assembly GCA_036924085.1). NCBI lineage: Eukaryota > Metazoa > Mollusca > Gastropoda > Stylommatophora > Arionidae > Ariolimax > Ariolimax columbianus. The sequence continues at coordinate 51,843,501 of JAVGWX010000011.1, read as the reverse complement.
CTTTTCAAGGGTAGAGTCTCAGGAAACAAGAGAAAATGGAAGACGTTATATGCGCTGAAAAATAATGTCCATGTATGGTTGACACGAGGTTTGTGGGAGACGGGAACAGAGGCAATGGACACGTTCATGTTGAAACATCTAACCTTACATAGCGCACGCTCATAATAGACATAAACAAGTGGAAATAGACAATAGTTAGAACAATTAGACGTGATTTATTAACGACCTCCTAGGTTATGTTTGAGATAGACAAAAACACTGGCAATAAACAGACAAGGAAACACAATTCATAAAAAAAGCTGATATGTGATGATGACTTTTAAGGTTATGTTTGAGACAGACAGAAACACTGATAAAATACATACAGAAACATCGACAATATACATACATAAACACCGACAATAGACAGACAGAAACACCGACAATATACATACAGAAACACCGGCAATAGACAGACAGAAACACCAACAATAGACATACAGAAACACCGACAATACACAGACAGAAACACTAACACTAGACAGACAGAAACACTGACAATAGATATACAGAACACTAACACTAGACAGACAGAAACACTTTCAATATACAGAACAGAAACACTAGCAAAAGACAAAACAGAAACACTATCAATAGACAAGACAGAAAAACCATCAATAGACAAGACAGAAACTCTAGCAATATACAGACAAACGTGGGGACAGACAATTCGTAAGAAAGCCAGATGTAATGTCTCAACGACCTCATATATTAAATGGAAAAATAAGAACACATCTTTTAGAACATGCGAGTGGCTGAGCAGTTTGAGTCATATCTACAAGCAGAAGTCAAAAGCTTCAGTAATAATATGGCCAGCTTATGAACCATATTTACTACTTCACAACTGAAGTAATTTATAAAGTACTTCTTTGGCGTTCATCCTGAGAAGAATGATTGAGTCGTAGTTTACGGTAGGAATGTGATATCTGCGCCTTTAACCCGACATAACTGATTTCAGCACGGCAATTTTGGGAAAGGTTTGCCTTCCCACTTCGATTCCTAATCTCTTATCCAGGCTCCATGGTTGCAGTTTGTTTCCTGGACCACCACTTGGAAAATGAATAGAGTCTTGGTCAGTTATGGGCTGACTAACTCTGATGAAGACAACCAGCTGTGATTCATTGGCTGCTATCAGCTCATTCACCTTTGCAACTTAGGTCTCTCATCAAAAGTACAAATTGTGATAGCTTCATTTGTAACGGTAACGGAAATAGCTTCAGTGAAGTATATTCTGCTGATAGTTGCATTGATAACTGGCTAAAAAAGGATCAAGTCAAGAACAACAATACGCACCAATAACTCTAAAGACAGTCAAACAACTACTGAAGGATGTAAACAAAGAGGCATGGCTGAATTAATGGGCAATGGAAAATAATGGGAGATAAATCAGCAAACATATGGCCATCTCAAATCCCAAAGACAATATCAATATCCTGAAAAGGAGAGACCAAAGCACCATTCTTTTGCTTCGCCGTCAACACATACAACTTAACAGTTACTTGAATCTCTAATCCAACCAGAACATACTCCAGGGTGCCGGCTATGCACACATCTTTACGCAACTGTTGAACATCGTCTTTTGGAATATCTCAGCGCATGCCGGTGTTATGGAAGAGCTTCTTTCTCCGAGGCTAAACAAATGGAACACGTTGTACGGAACTGAACAACAGCTTACAAACACTTGCATATATATGACATTAGGTCCAAGGGCAGGAGCCCATAGACCGCTCGATCAATAACGAACCAACCAACGAACATTGATAACAACAGAAATGCAAGTAACTTAAGCTTATATTGCTATAATATAATAGCTACAATAGAGTTGTAGCATTTCTACTAAAATAAGTCTTTATCAACGACTGGACAAACAAGAAAACATTTACCAATAACTTCATGTTGATTTATGTGTTCCTTAAATATGTTCAATGTCATGTCTGCAAAAAGCAAAAAAAATAATTTTTATTTAAAAAGCATCTGTGGAAGAACCTATTTCCTGACATTAGAAAGCGCCGTACATTCACAAAAATGTTCAAATGTTTCATAGGGATGTGTGCACAACCGGGACTCTGGAGTATGTTCTGGTTGGATTCTGTTAAAATGACTGTTAAGTTGTATGTGTTGAGTGCGAAGTCGGAAAATTGTGCTTTGGTCACTCCTTTTCAGGAGGTTGATGTTGTCTTTGGGATTTGGGATGGCATATTGTTTGTAGATTTCTCTCCTAGTATTTCCCATCTATTCAGCCAGGCTTCTTTGTTCGCAGTTTTATGTAGTTGTTTGACTGTCTGTAGTGTTGTTGGTGTGTATTGTTGTTCTTAACTTGTTCCCTTCTTCTTAACTTGTTCTCTTCTTAGCCAATCTGTCTGCCTTGTCATTGCCAGGTGTATTTGAGTGACCAGGGATCCATTGTATAACTATTATGACTTAATGGGATGTGAGAAGGTAGTTGTCATCTAGCGATGTTTAAGAAAGTTCAAGCCTACAGTGAACAACGGGATAAACAAGAGCGTCTCGTTCGCGTAGAGGTAGAGCACTCGTTTTTCACTGCAAAAGTACGAAGTTCAACTCCATATACGGACACAATCGTCAATCTCGTTGTAAATGGGTACCTGCATTACTGTAGCGAACGTAAAACAACCAGCAACTGGCCACACCCATTTATAAACAGTGTTCTTACACAATCAAGGCTCTAACACTTCATCCCTGGCAGCAGGTTTCTTTACCTTTATGAAAAGCAAACATTTACTTATGACTTTGACCGCTTCACTTGTACAGTTTACCCAATTCCTTACTTTTATTTCGCTGTAAGGCAAATTCTGAATAAATTGATAGAAAAAAAACAACATTATTTCAATAACACCCCAGCTCCTTTTTAAGAAACCGTGATTTATTTTAATTTCAAACATTTATTCATCCTTGTTATTTTTAGTTCAGCTTTTATGAAAACCCGGCCGCTGCATCGAAGTTTCCGGTTTGCGGCGCGCGTGGAGTTAGGCGACAAATAAATGTTCGCACCAGGCAGACAGAGTTGGGCGTCCGGACCAGGAACAAAAGGGACGAAGGTTCAAATCACAGTTAGAGCAAATATGAACTTGGGTAAGTCGATACGGCAGAGAACGCCACTCGGAAAGTGAGCGCTTTTTGTCGACTGGCTCTGTTCAAATATGGACTACTGCAGCAATTTACTGTGTTCGCTCCATGCTTTTCTCTTACGTTCAAACAGTCCGTATCATTTTCCAACTGTTTCCTATAGTCTTCTGAGTACCTTATTTTATGGTCTAAGGTAGGAAAGATGACCCTGAAGCCTCGGATGTGAAATAGGTTAAAACTCTTTCTCTTCTTGCTTCTTTCCTTTCTCTCTTCCTGCCTACTATCTATCTGTCCCCCTACCTGCCTCTTTTCTACCTCTCTTCCTGTGTTCCTACCTGTGTCTCTACCTGTTTCTCTACCTCTCTACCTATATCTTCTCTGTATGTCTCTTTTCTACCTGATTCCCTATCTTCATGTGTATCTACCAATACCTCTACCTGTCTCTCTACCTATATCTTCTTTGTATGTCTCTTCTCTACCTGATTCTTCACCTATCTTCATGTGTATCTACCGGTACCTCTTCCTGTCTCTCTACATATATCTTCTCTGTATGTCTCTTTTCTACCTGATTCTCTACCTATCTTCATGTGTATCTACTGGTACCTCTACCTGTCTCTCTACCTATATCTGCTATGTATGTCTCTTCTCTAGCTGATTCTTCACCTCTCTTCCTGTGTTCCTACCTGTCTTACTACCTGCCCGTCTACCTGCCTCCTCTCTACCTATCGTTTCTCTGCCTGTCTCTTCTGTACCTCTCTACCTGTGTTTATACCTATCTCTGAATCTATCTCCCTTCATGTCAATCGCGTACATCAAAAAATGATTCTTATTTGTCTAATTTGATTGTACCTTGGCCGGTTGTATATTTAAATCACCAATCAATCAAGTCTACTTTCCTCTTCTAAGAAAATTTATATTTATCACTGCCCCTTCCAATGTCAACTGTCCCATTGTATATTTAAAAAAAAATTAGTCAGCTAAATCACACTTCCCTCTCTCTCACTCTCTCTCTCTCTCTCTCTCTTTCTCTCTCTCTCTCTCTCTCTCTCTCTCTCCCTTTCTCTATCTCTCATTCACTTTACGTTTCACGTACCCTTCTGACTCAATTTTGATATACTCAATACTTTATTAATTATTAAGTACAATCATATTATCTCTCTCTCTCTCTCTCTCTCTCTCTCTCTCTCTCCCTTATCTCTCTCAGTCACTTCACGATTTACTGACGAATCTGACTACATCCTGACCTACTCTATACTCTGTTTTAAGTATTCACTTCAACCATATCATCTCTCTCTTTCTCCCCCTCCCCCCCCCCCCCCGGGTCTTTTATCTCTCTAGTCTATAAGTTTCTGTCCATTTCTGATCTATCCTCCCCTATGTCATCACTCATTTACATTTTTTGGCGCGATGAGTAACCTCAAGGTCGAGTGAAACATACCGATCATGACTACCCCCCCCACCCCCAAACCCTCATTCGTATTCCTGGTGCAGGCTGACACATCAGTCAGGCAGATGGGATTGGCGTCAAATTGTGATCCCCGTCGTAGTAAGATTACTAGGGAGTCTTTCGTTGCACTTCGGCCGGAAGATACGGTTCACCTTATCAAGCACGCCTCAGGAAACAAGATGAAGCAGTGTGGCACACTACCAACCGACGTCAACAAGTGTTAACTCAGCACAGGACGAGTAGCATATGAACAACAACATCCCGAGTAGCATATGAACAACAACAACAACATCACGAGTAGCAAATGAACAACAACAACAACATCATGAGTAGCATACGAACAACAACAACAACACGTCATGAGTAGCATATGAACAACAACAGCACCACATCACGAATAGCAAATGAACAACAACAACACATAGCGAGTAGCATATGAACAACAACAACAACATCACGAGTAGCCTATTAACAACAACAACAACAACAATACATCATGAGTAGCATATGAACAACAACAACACATCACGAGTAGCATATGAACAACAGCAACAACAACATCACGAGTATCATATTAACAACAACAACACCGCATCACGAGTAGCATATTAACAACAACAACATCACGAGTAGCATATGAACAACAACAACACATCACGAGTAGCATATGAGCAACAACAACACATCATGAGTAGCATATGAACAACAACAACAACACATCACGAGTAGCATATCAACAACACATCACGAGTAGCATATGAACAACAACAACACATCACGAGTAGCATATGAACAACAACAACACATCACGAGTAGCATATGAACAACAACAACACATCACGAGTAGCATATGAACAACAACAACACATCACGAGTAGCATATGAACAACAACAACACATCACGAGTAGCATATGAACAACAACAACACATCACGAGTAGCATATGAACAACAACAACACATCACGAGTAGCATATGAATAATAACAACATATCGCTCGTTTATTTCTTCTTTCACTTTCTCATTCTTAATCTCCCGCTACCAAGCCCTGAACTTTGCTTCGCAAGGACGTTGTTAAGATAACGGAATACGTTTACAGCTTGGCTGCGATATTTACACTTTCCGGTCCGACACATCCGACTTCAGCGTGACATTTATTTAGTACCGGCTTGGCCTTTCCTCTTCGATCTCTTCTCCTTAGCCAGCCTGTCCTGTTGTAGCCAGCTATTCAGCATCATCATGTGGAGATGAAGAAGTCTTGCCAGCTCTGGGTCGCTGCCCTGTCGCTAGCAGTTAGCTTTGACTTGCTAACCACTATAGCTCACACACTGACGTATTTCATAGCTTAGACTTCCATTTGTTCTTTTTCTGCCCACGCCTTCCAATCCATCCTCAAAATAACCAGCCTGTATGTTCAATCTGTATGATCTGACTGGCTATAGTTTCCTTATAAGCTCTTCAGTTATCTAACACTTTATTTCAAAGCACGTTTTACGAAAGATATTTCTCTTTGTCTGCACGTTCAGCGACACCTATCTACTTAAGAACTAAGATTTAATACCCACGGGTGCACGGAGCACAAGATAAGGATGTTGTTTTCTCCGGTATTCCCTAATTTTCTACCCTATTTCTCACACGCCCAAGAATTTGAGCAAAAATCCCATTAATGGTAATTCGATCCTTGCAGACGATCAAACGTGACCTTTAAACCTCTGCCCGCCCATCGTCCCAGAAACCGTGGTCCTATGCTCTTCCAGAGCTTGGGTTGGATAAGATAATTTCTTGAGTGGATTATCAGAGGGCTGATCGAGTAAATGTGATTAGCTGTTGATATGAACTCTTTGTTTGGGGGCATGTTGTTTCACAGAACTCCCCTTACGGTACGGCGGTTATTTATTAATACGCCCTTCCAGTGACGAGACTGCTTGGTAGATTAAATCAATTCTGAACGGCGACAAGATACGCGGTAATAAAACATTCTGATGAAAGAAGCTGAAAGTTTCGTACGAACCAAAGTAGAAACATAGGTAAACTACCACTTACTCTTGCGTGGTGGTACTACCAGTGAAACGAATAGGACATGACAACGGTAATCATTCGTGTATGATACAAAAAGCAACTAAACAAGGTTGTAAATGAGGCTAGGAACATGGCTTGGCTTGGCTTCGTTCTCAATCTCCCGCTACCAAACCCTCAATGGCTTAAGTAGCAGAATGTAGTCAAAAGAACATAATGCGTTGTGTTGTAGTTTACAGCTTGACTGCGATATTTGCACTTTTCAGTCTAACACATCCGACTACAGCAAGCATTTTTTGAGTACAGGGTTAGCATTCCCTCTTCGATCCCTTCTCGTTAGCCAGTCTGCCCTACTGCAGCCTGTTATCTAGTATCACCGTGTGGAGGTGAAGAAGAGTCTTGACAGCTTTGGTTCGCTGACCCTGACGCTAGCAGTCAGCTATGGGTCGCTGACCACTGCAGCTCATGCGCTGCTCAGCATCTTGATCCCAGGCTAGGAACCTGATCACGTTAGATCATTGTTTTGAAACAGCCACGGCAAATGTTAGGATACCGACTTTATGTAAAGGATATTTTGCCTGCTATTTCTTTTAATTGGAGTGGAAAGGTGAATGTCACATCTGTAATTTTGTTTTACATTTTTCCTCCCACTGCTTATGGACATATTACTGTAAAAAGTGATTTTTTTAAAACCAATTCCAAATTTGGGCCGTCTCTGTGAGCTGTGCACGTAATGTTCCAGTTGTTTTGAATCTGTCTTTAGTTTTCTTTGCCTGATGTTCTTTGATATCCCCACTTTTATTTTCCACCTTGTGTTTAGAACTGAGACATAAGATTTTATTGATTTTGTCAATGTGGACATGTTCGATCCATCTATACAATCCTCTATTATTCTCCATTTTGTTTTGTTTGTTGTAAATATAAATCGGGAGATCTCACAAAGGATAACAGCGAGGTAGCTCAGCTTCAATTGTGTTAAACCCATACTGCAAGAGATGCAAAACGACAATGCTAGATCTCATACCTTCAACATACTGAAGAAACTGTACACTGGAAGAGTGAGACCAGTTCTCGAGTATGACATTGCGGCATGGGCAACAGCAGCAAAGGCGAACTTTGATAAAATTAGCAAACTTCAAAATGAAGCCATGAGAGTTATAACAGGAGGCATGAAGTCAACGCCAATTGTAGAACTTGAAAAGATTTCAAATCTGCAATCCATGACCAATAGAAAAAGACAGCAGAGCCCAGCAGCAAGCAGAGAAACTAAGAAGACTGACAAACCATCCAATGCATCAGAGACTAAATAGATTTGGAAAAGGGAAACTAAAGCGGAAAAACTTCGCAGAAATAGCCAAAGCAAAGATGAGCGAAGACCCTATGAACACCATAACAACACCAAAGCCCATCCCTACTTTACGCAAACCCACCATCATTCAAAAGGTGGTAGAAAATATACCAGATATTGGAAACAAGAACAGCCTGACTGAAAAAGAAAGAAGAGACATAACTCTGAGGTACATAGCGAAAAACTACCCAAGCATGGTCTGGACCCATGCATACACCGACGGTTCTGTAACAAACACAACACAGAATGGAGAGGGAGGGGTATCCCTGAGCCTAACAAACGGTATAAAAATAACACTGTCAGTGGCAACTGGAAAATTCTCAAGCAATTTCAGAGCGGAGGCAGAGGCACTGAACGCTGCAGTAGAAGGAATGCTGACAGGCGAAAGCAATGAAAGCCAGATAGTCCTGTTTGCAGATGCCCTATCCGTGGTTACAGAACTAAAAAGCCAGAAAAAAACAGAACTTAATGATTTAAGAGCAGTACTCTGTCAACTATGCCAGCAGTCCGCACCAAAAAGAGTAGTGGTACAGTGGGTTCCCTCCCACTGTAAGATTCAAGGCAACGAGGAGGCAGACAGACTGGTAAGAGAAGGTGCAAGATTACCACAGCCAGATTCTAGTGTGACCTTCGAAGAGTCCAAAAGGTTTATTAGAGCCAGATACATGACCAAATGGGAAATAGAGCATACTGGCTACACAAAAAACGATGCCTATTACCAGTTGAACAGAAGAGAGCAGGTCGTGGTCTTCAGACTCCGTACAGACCACAACAGACTGAGGTCCATCTATTCAATAAACGTAAGATAGGTGGCACTGACGAATGTACCTGTGGTACAGGGAAAATGACCGCTGAACATCTGCTGCCAAAATTGTCCGACATACGAGGATCAGAGAAGGCACATGTGGCCATCACCAGTGACAACACTAGACAAGCTCTACAGCAGTTTCGACAGCCTTAGGATGACAGCTGCTTTCTTCGAACAAATTTAATTTGACGTCTGACAGCGTACAAAGAAGAAGAAGAAAATACCTCCAACAGTGTGGTTATTACATCCATGGTATATTGATGCGAGGTGGGAAACGTGAGATTGCTGATGCGGATAGACGTCGCGCTGCACAACTGTCGATGGAACGAAGAACTCGGAAGACTCAATTCGCGACCAAAACCGCTATGCAGAGATCATACGTCGAACTTCCTTCTCTGACATCATAGATGTCGCTCTGTTTCGAAAATGCAGATGAGCCGGCCGTCTGGTGAACGTGCAGAAAACAGACGGACACGTAGAGGGACGTCGTGATTGTCATACAACCTTAGATACCCTTGCCGGCTACCGAAGCTGAAGATGGCATAATCGTGGCCCTAAGCCCAACATGGTACACCATGGCAAAAGATCGAAATGAATTAAATAAACATTTGACTACCTGGCATCAGACACCCGTGGCTGAATTTTGATATTTATATCAAAGGTAAGGGCCGCCGTCCATCGTAGACGATAATGGCAAAATTTATTTTGCTAGCGCTATTTTTAGTAAGGATTAACCTTGTATCCTCATTCTCTCGTCTCGTGCCGCCCGACCCCAGTGGCAAATTAAGGACAAGACGTACGGGGCAACTACGAGATGCAGGGGACTCCGCATCAAGCACCCGTGAAATAGACGGCGGATTCCGGAGTCGAACCCACATTACCTGATCACGAGGCCGACATCTATCTACCGACAGCTTAACCACTTCGCTACGGAATCCCCATATATATATATATATATTTAAATGTGTGCGTGTGCGTGCGCGCGTGCGTGTGTTTGTGTGTGTGTGTGTGTGTGTGTGTGCGTGTATATATATATATCTTATTCGAACTCTTGTAAACATATTATTAATAGAATTGATGTTACTTAATGACAGTCCCTCGTGTCTATATATCCTTTGACTTATTCTTACTATATTGAAAACATGTTATACAATCAGACCGATAAATGTTTGTCAGATGCCAGTGGCCAAAAGCTATAATTATTTTCTGCAGTCTGTTTTACCAGCTTTTGGAATGCTGCCACGTGATTTCATTGTTTGGTTAATCAGCTCTAGTTTGACTATTCTGAATAAGTTTCTTGTGACTTTCGTCTTGTGGCCTACTGTCTGAGCAATGTGCAGCTATATATCAGCTTTATGGTGTATGCTATAAAATTGTTCCTGTAGTATACGCACTGCACTCCATGCTGATTGGCTGTACTTGTAGCCATAAAATACCCAGTGTATAAGGTCTTGTTGTTGGTCATTTCCATTCATAACTGTTTAGATATATCAATGATGGCAGTGGTAACACAAGTTGGTCAAAGCCAGCAGTATGAATATAATACTTTATCACACTTACTATTGATACATTAATGAAGAACGATAATAAAAGAAAGGAAAAAACTAAAAGCAGGGAAACAATGACAACATCTCTAGCACACGCAGGTGTTTTTCCTCACCCTAATGAACTGCTGCCGGCTAAAATCAAACATCTTACGCGGGCTGCAGGTGACGAGTTAGGCACAGTTTGTTGTGTTTAAGAACATCTGACAATCTTTTGGGGAGAGTTGAGGTTTGCGGTTCGCCTTTACAGCAGGGTGTGATTCCCCTGCAAATCTTTCGGTAAATGATATCTTCAAATGGCAAATCTAGTTAATCTTGACTTTGACTGGACTTTAAAACATTAAACTGGCGTAAACCGATTGCAGCGTCAGAAAGGTTTATCCATGTCTTTCTATGTAAATTACTTTCATTTATTCCCTTTTTCTCTGCTATGTAAAGCACATGTCCTCACTACAGTTGGATACTATTATAGAATGTTTTGTTTTTTCTAACATTTGCAATCTTTCTCCTCTTTGCTCCGACATGAAGCGTAGGTTTAAGCTGCATCTGGTTCCTTTATATGATACATGTATCTATCACAGCTTTAGCAGTGACTGATTATAATGGCGACGTTTGTTTTGAACATGATGAGGTTGCTAGTCCTACTTTAGTTGCCTTTTACGAAATGCTTTGGAAGATGGCAATTGGCATCTGTGTAACACACAATTACTTTATATTAATACTAATACCTACCAAGGCATACATGTATATCACTCTTGTATCTTCGTTGAATTAGAGCATGTATATCACTCTTGTATCTTCGTTGAATTAGAGCATGTATATCACTCTTGTATCTTCGTTGAATTAGAGCATGTATATCACTCTTGTATCTTCGTTGAATTAGAGAGTCAAATATAACCTGATTGAGATATCATTCGCCTAAATATGACCAAAAACTTGACAGTCGCATTGACAAAGCTGATGTGGCATTCGCTCGTCTCACAATGCGTACTCCGGAAAACCGAAAAAAAACAGTGGCTCCGTCTTCAGCACGATTCTTTGTGGTAGCGAAACGTAGGCAACTAATGTCAAGCAATAAGGTCTTCCGTCTACGGGCATATGATCAATCCTTGGAATTACATGAACAGACAGAGCGACAAATGCAGTGGTATACTCTCTTACCAGTCTCCAAAACGTGTACACTCTACTTAGGCAGCAAAGACAACTATGGTTTCGTCGTGTTCATCCCATGGAAGATGGTCGCATTCTTAAAGCTACCCTCTATGGGCAGTTGACGGACGGCTAAACAGTCGATAGATCACATCTGAGGTTCAAAGATGTGTGGACGAGATATGGTCGAAAAGTTGTGCACTTTACTATAAAGAAGTCTAGACACAGGTGGCGAATATAATTCTTCTCTTTGTAGTCACCCTGCAAGACGATACAGTTCTCTCATCTACTCGTCACCTTCCTGATGCCCTCCGACTGGGCACTGAACCATGTCTCTAGTTCCGTAATTTGTTTTTTGGTTTATAGTTTTCTGCGTTCGCCTTATTTATCTATTTCCCAAGTCGGGTGTGCGTTGCACTGCAGTTTTTATTGTGCGCCTCTCGACCCAGTGCATCCGACTTCGGTATGCATTTTATGTAAGTGTCTGCTTCCTCCTGCATTTTCTAAGAGTTTGCTTCCCGTGTTAACGGCCGGTGCTGTGATGGGGACTGAACCCAGCATCCCTGTGTTGTGAGCCGGGTTACTAAACAACTAGCTTACGCTCTCCCCAGTTCCTTAATCAAAACCTGGACGTCAGAAAAACGACGTCCACGAAGAGGAGTCTTCACGTTTAGGAACAGCAAGAAATCATTAGGTGTCAAGTCCGTTGAGTTCGGTAAACTGCCATGATTTCATACCAACACGTTTTTCCGACGCCTGGGACTTTAATTATATTAGAATTAAATTGTCATTTCTTTCTCCTCTTTTACTGTTCTTCGCCAAGTTTATGTAGTCCAAAGGTTAAACAAACTCCTGATCCTCTCCCTTAAAAACTCGTAACTGCTAAACATACGATGGCATCCAAACTGTTGCAGAGATTAGATTATTAAATCAATGCCTGTATTGCCCCCATTCTATGTTTTAAATCTGATTACGTATGTATGTTAGTGACTTTAATCACAAAGACAAGTATTTGTCTGCACTCCGATTGTCGAAATATATGTGTCTATGTAACAGTAGTCACGAGCCAACACAGTTTGATTACACCTCACTGCCTCCAAGTTTCCTTGTATCCTCAATTTCTATAATCTGATTTAGTCACTCTATTTCAACCATACAGGAGTAAGATTAATGTAGTAGTAGAGTACTCAAAAGCACTGTAGTGGTTCTCTAACATAGTAATGTTTGTGAAGTAATTCTAAACTTTTGCTTCCTTTACCATATCATTGTTTGTCAAGTAATTCGTCAAATAATTCTAAACCTTTACTTCCACTACCATATCATTGTTTGTCCAGTAACTCTAAACCTTTGCTTCCTCTACCATATTATTGTTTGTCAAGTAACTCTAAACCTTTGCTTCCTCTACCATATCATTGTTTGTCAAGTAACTCTAAACCTTTGCTTCCTCTACCATATCATTGTTTGTCAAGTAACTCTAAACCTTTGCTTCCTCTACCATATCATTGTTTGTCCAGTAACTCTAAACCTTTGCTTCCTCTACCATATTATTGTTTGTCAAGTAATTCAAATGCATTACTTTTTCTGTCCTTCCTTGAACTTGTCATACCAATTACCTCCATTTTCGTTTTCATCAACAGGCTTAGGTGACGCTTGGGGTCAGAGGTCACCTCCAAAGTCCGCACTAGAAAAGGAACTAGGCTCACATTTACTGCAGGTAATTATTGTCTTAAATCATTATGTTCGATTCCAGCAATGAGAATGAATCAATTTTTTGAAAGCTTCAAGAACATTTCATGTTATTAACAACGCTACCTGTGTAGCTAACTCTACAAGAATGGGTTTCTATTTAAAATGGACAGACTATACACACTAGAACAGCGCTCTTCAACCCGGGAGCTACCGCCAAGGAGGGTAGCACAATAATTACAGGTAGTATTAAAAACATCCAAAATACAGACTCTGTGGACGGTCGCGGAATTGATTCAATTTAGATGTTAATGGGCGGTAATGAAAATTTACTCACAAGAAAGTTATAAAAGTGGGCGCCAGGTGTGACACTTTCAAAGAACACTGCACTAGAGCCGACTACATCTACTACAAGTTGTCACTTAACGGCTTTTTCAGGGTGCACAAAAAAGTAAACTTACTCCTTGTGGGCATTAAACAACAACAACAACATCAACCCAATCAATCAATTAATTAGTCAATCAATTAATCAACCTCTTTACATCTTCATGTAGAGCACAGGTCTTCAATAAATATACGCAAAGTGGTTGGCATGCCAGACTCTCGCTAAAAAATAATCTTCTGTAGCGAGACGCAGAAGGGCAAACGCTGCCAAGGAGGCCAAAAACAGCGCCTTAAAGACACGCTAAAAGCGTCTTTAAAAGCCGTCAGCATAAAGTTCGAAAAATTGGAAGATGCTACAAAAGACCGTACAACCTGGCGCACAACAGAGGCGCAGTGTCATCTGAGGCTTCTAAAAAGACGGCAGCAGAACAACGGAGACAGGGCAGAAAAGCCCGAGAAATATCACACTCGCGAAGCGAACTCTCCATGCCCTCACTGTCCGTGAGTATGCAGGTCCCAAATTGGACTCGTCAGTCATCTCTGTACCCATCCACAATCCAGACTCACGGAATACTCGACTGAAAGGACTGGCTAAACAAACAAACAAAAATGTCATCATCGCGAGGGACGAACAACATCTCACATCTAAATAAAAGCGATGTTTGAGAGTTCGATACGGTCTACAACTACCAGGATAGACGAATTCTTAGACAAAACTTCTTATTAGTGGGTGGATCCCCGAGAGGAAATGATGGAACCAACATCTCAAGCATGACGTAATAATGTCCAAACATTAAACCTGATAGAACGGAGCCCATAACACATCATCCCCGGCGACAGTGACGGTCCTACCTCAACGTTTACTTTAAAGCCTTCTTATTTATTCCTACTCCAACACATGAAGTACCGAGTGGTCTGCCGGGGTCTTTGTTCGTGACAACGATAATAATAGCATCACTGCCCCACAGAGAGCATGTTGCAAGAGGCGACTAACTGTGGGACATGGCATAACACAGGTCATGGTTAGGTAGTTTGTTAAGAGCAGCATAGATGGCATCTAACAGGCTACGGGTCTACTTTACTTTTGTGTTTGAGTCTATTTAGTTAGATTCGCACATCGGTTAACCATCCTTCAAGAAACTCGTTCTATTCACACTTTGCAGAGTCTTCTAAACAAGTGTAAAAAAGTAAAGTTAAGCTAAGTTGAATAAGCAATTTTCTTAACACACACGTTGCTGCACACCTTTTTAAGGATCGGGTTCGCGTGAACTGAAAACAGCTTCATCAGCACCAAGCAGAGCATTTGAAAATAGCCACATAACGATTTACTGGACATTCCTCGCGTATTATAAAATAATTACATAATGACAGAATATGTAGGGACATTTTCTTGTTGAGAGTGACACCGATATGGACAACATAGACAAATGTCTCAGACAACCGTTCTGAAGGCCTCCCGCATATGCGCTCAATCCCTTTCATTGCTTCGAGTTCCGACCATAGAGCACGAACTCCGTGGCTTCGACTGCCGCTCAGCAACAACCACCCTTACTTTGTCAGATATCCATTTACATTTGGGTCTACTTGAAGAAGCTGTCGTATCATGAAAAACTCCCGACATGCTGGTCTCTTAAACTGGGTTTGAGCCTCCTATGCTGGGATCGTAAACCAAGTTCCTAACCCGTAGACCACACGCTATCTCAATTATCTACACATCAGGATATAACACATTCAAGAGGGAAAAAAATAGGAAAAAGAAACGAGGTTTAGTCTCTACACTCGCAAAAAGTTTACTGATTGGAAGTAATTTAAATTGACGAAGTAGGATCTGGTCACTCCCAGCGAGATTACTATGAGGGTAATTCATTCAGGATCTAAAGGACATAATGTCTGATTTCCTGAAACTTTTAAATGAGATGTGTTTAAATGCCAGATTCCGTGTATCTATAAATTATTGCCAGCAAGTAATTGTTGGAGACTGGCAGAAGAACCGCAAAGAGCACGTTCGCGTGTCGTCTCTGACCAGCAATATATTTCCTGCACCAACAAGTTTCATCCATGCCTAGTCACGTCCCTTGCAGGGTTCAGGGAAAGGGTGACTCTGATGGGACATTGGGACGGTGGAGAGAGAGGGGATAGGAATAAACTGTACGTTGCCCACAATCAGGCATATATAGCTGTATGCATTGAACGTGCGCACGTGGAAACATTAGGTTCATATATACAGAATTAAGAATTATCCCAATTTGGTAGAAGACTTTCCAATACAAGGTTTTTAATAGGATATTCTGACCGAAAGGCCTACGAGTAGGACATAGTGTTCTAGGCTTGAAAAACATCTCAAGAAGTTTCGCTTCATATCAAATAGGAGGGGGGGGGGGGATACAAAGTATAAGATTGCTTTATGTGAGATCAGATGAAAAACGAAAAATAAATTATGTGTGGCTTGTCCTTAATTATCGACGAAGATCGTTGTGTCACAGCTTCGGTTCTTCTTGTTTAGCGGTTCTTGTTTAGCGGTTCTTGTTTAGCGGTTCTTGTTTAGCGGTTCTTGTTTATTGGTTCTTTTTTTGTGTTTCTTCTTTTGTAATTCTTCTTTTGTGGCTCTTTTTTAGTTGCCTGGCAATATCTAATTCATACTTCAGGAGTGTACTTTTTTAAAAATGTTGGTGCTTCCTTAGGTTAATTGGTATATTGGTGTTTTTGTAATTTATTGGTGTTTTTGTAATTTATTGGTGTTTTGATTCTTTTTGGTGTCAAGCCTTATAACAAATTTTGGGGCATATAAAGTAATTGTGGGAGTATAGAGATGTGTTTGGTGAATACTGACATTTTTAGGTGCATAGAGCAATTTTGATGTACAGATCCATTGTGGCAAAGTAAAATAAAATAAATGAATAAGTAAATACTGTAATGAATAGAGCATTATTAATGATAAATTTAATTTCTGTAATCTAGTAGCTGGCGTATTCGTTACGTTTTTCCATTGCTTTGTTATTGCGAATAAAATCGAAAGTGATGAAAAGCTATGGCGGCAAATAGCTGAGTATTCACTCAAGATTCAATCAAAATATGGTCACTTGATTTGGATAAAAAAGATTGTCGCAAATGACACGTGTTCATAGACAAAGTAGGCTCCCGGTCGTCATGCGTGACTTAATGATTGTGAATAAACAAAAGAATTATAAAGAAGCTAAGTTATGCTGTAATAGCTTTTGGGTGACCTATCCATGATCAAGCAAAATTGGATAGACTAACAAGTCGTACTGGCTTACGGGAAAGTTGGTTAAAATAGGAGAAATAGAAGTTTACGCACACGGATAACGGTCACGTCAAGTTAAATACAAGTTTATTTTTTAAATGCAAAAGGGCTGGGCATGGGACATGTCTGCTACGACAGATGATCGCGGAAAGTGTCGTCCTTGAGGTCCGATAACTTTAAGCGCCTTCAATTCAGTGCCAAATGCCGTTTAAAGAACATTTGATTAACTGACTTATGACACTTCTTTTTACTGATTGACTACCAGGATTACAGATGGCATAGAATATGAAATTTAAAAAAAGGAGAAGAAGAAAATTCACACCTAAAGAAGTTATATTTCCAGATAAGCAAAACAATATGTTGTGGGCCACAAGGTACGGCTTGGCGAGCCGCTTGTGCTCTGTGGGCTGAGTATTCTAGTTCTTAGACACGCCATCACACATTACAGTAGTTCTAGCTATGTCTTAGGACATTGCAATAATAGTGCACATACACACACACAAACACACATACACACACACACACACGCACACACACACACACAATACACGGACTCTTACATATATAAGCAAATATTCACTCGTGTCTTCAACTTCCACTATACGCTAGTTCACTGCATCCCAACACAGCCACGAACATACACACAACCTCAAACACACATACACATACACAACCTCAAACACACATACACACACACACACACAACCTCAAACACACACACATACACAACCTCAAACACACACACACATACACAACCTCAAACACACACACACACACAGCCACGAACATGCACACACACACACACACAACCTCAAACACTACTGAGACATACTGAGACGCACACTGGAACTAATACGGGTATCTACAATTTCAGATTCACTATCTCCTACACAATACCCCACTATACGTACATATACAGATTTACACGGACACACAAAGCCACACAGACATACAAAGACACGCACACATATACAGCCACATATCACTTCAATCTCTACTGTGTCCCAGGGCACAGTGTACCAACATACACGCACACATACCGACACATGATCATTAACAAGCGTACATGAATCTTACACGGACACACACACACACACACACATGGACACAGACACAGAAGCGTACAAGTTGCGAACGCATATACAATCACACATCCCTTCAATCTCCTCTATGTTCATGTACGGAACTTTGCAATATACACATATTAAGAGAGAGAAAGAGAGAGAGAGAGAAAGAGAGAGAGAGAGAGTGAGACAGATCTGTAGACACATGACCACACACACAGCCACATAGACGCAGTCTCACATTTATACACGGACACATACACAGCCACATACACGCAGTCTCACACACATACACGGATACACACATTCACCCACACATCATTGCAGTCTCCACTATGTCCTTGGCGCGGGACATCGACCAATCAAATTGTGATTCGTGCCCCAGCAAACCGAAAACAGATTACTTCTCGGAAGTCGATTCCAGAATTGACATCATCACAAATGTCTTCAGTTCCTATCTCAAACTTCTACCCAAAAACACACAACGAATCCTGGCAGGGAAGAGAAAATCGATTTCATATTTGGTGACGTTTGGAATGAGCTGTTGAATATTTATAAGTGATGATGATGCGTCATTTGACATCAGCAGAACACAGAGATTCTTGTAAATCTATTTCTTTAAAACTTCATTTTCTTCTTAAGATGCGAAATATTTACTTCCTTAGTACATGTTTGTTCCATTGCCTGGAAAATAATCTTACATTTATGCTTGTTTGTATTTCAATAAATTTGAATGCAAGTTGGTAGACATTATTTATTTCAATGTACTCACTGTACATGTTAGATTTGAGACGTAAATGACATAAATGCACTAGCTGGAAATGAAAGATGGCTACAAACACAATCAGCAAGACGTGACATAAGCTGCCAGAAAATATAGAATGAAAACAATTACATAAAAGACCAAGGTAACGATACATAACACAAATAGAACAAAGGACATCCTTGTAAGTGGACATCAATTTTAAAATGTCTGAAATCCACAATTGGAGAAAGGGGGGGGGGGAGGGGGAGGTAGAACTGGAAGCAGGAACTGTGCAATCAACAATAATTCTCACAACACCAAGGACAATATAGAAACATAAAGCCATTTCGTTGACATTGAGAAGAAATAAACGATGCAGACACTGAATGCTCTATATACTATAACTATCTACTCATGAAACAAAAATTAAATGCGAAAATGGGATCAAGACGCTGAGCAGCGCATGAGCTGCAGTGGTCAGTGACCCATAGCTGACTGCTAGCGTCAGGGCCAGCGAACCAGAGCTGCCAAGACCCTTCTACACCTCCACGCGGTTATCCTGGATAACAGGCTGCAGCAGGGCAAACTGGCTAATGAGGAGGGATCGAAGAGGGATTGCTAACCCGGTACTCAAAATATGCTTGCTAAAGTCGGATGTGTTGGACCGAAAGGTGTAAATATCGCAGTCAATCTGTAAACTACGACACAACGCATTCCGTTATCTGGACTACATTCTGCTACTTAAGCCATTCAGGGTTTTGTAGCGGGAGATTGCGTACGAACTAAGCCAAGCCAAATGCAACAATGGAAAAATAAATCCCTCCAAAGAAGATGAGACGCTTCCGATAGATCTTTAGAATAATATGTAAGAGTCATATATCGACATCAATATACGAAAACAATCGGCTAATGTGAGACGTGTTCAAATGAAACCGGACCAAACTGCAACAAGTGACATACGTATCATGCGCATCATGAAGTCACTTTTGGTGTAAGCAGCACATACCAACTGTCAAGTTTGCAAAGTTCCATTTTCCTCCGACTCATAGTTTTCTCAGCAGGCCTTTACAAACATGGCGGGCGTGATATCAAATCCGTCCAGATTTTATCAGCGATCGATGATTCGGTTAATAAAAGCTGAAGAATGTCGACCAATTGACATTCATCGCAGAATGCAGGCAGTGTATGATGACAAAAGTGTGACGAAGAGAACAGTGAAGAACTGGACAACGATGTTCAAAGAAGGGTGTGAGTTACCGCAACAATATACGCCTGACCTGATCTCGGAAGATATTTCGTTAACTTACATACTTCATTATCCATTATTGTCCAGTTCTTTACTACTACAACTACTACTATTACTTCTGTCACCACTACTACTACTGCACTTGCTACTACTAATATTGTTGCTGACATTTCTACTGCCTATACAACTAAAATTACTGCCACCACTATTACTAATGCTACTGCTGCTGCTGCTACTACTACTACTACTACTACTACTACTACTACTACTACTACTACTACTACTACTACTACTACTAATAATAGTACTGTTACTAATACTGTTGCTGGTGTTTAAACTACTAATACAACTACAATTCTTGTCACCACCACTACTACAGTTTCGACCTCTACAACTACTGTTCTACTATTACCACCACAATAATTATTACTGCTGACTGCATCATCACCATTACCAATACTTTAGTTAAACTGGTAATATTTCCCATCAGACTCTCGACGGCTTCATCTTTGTGGTAGCACCAGATGGGAAGATCATGTACATATCCGAAACAGCATCAGTGCATCTTGGACTATCTCAGGTATTTAACACTTTATCACATTGTGCTATCTCAGGTATTTAACACTTTATCACCTTGGACTATCTCGGGTATTTAACACTTTATCATCTCGGACTATCTCAGGTATTTAACACTTTATTACCTTGGACTATCGCAGGTATTTATCACTTTATCACCTTGGACTATCTCGGGTATTTAACACTTTATCATTTTAGACATCTCAGGCAATTAATAATTTATCACCTTGGCATATCTTATATATTTAGCACTTTACCTTGGACTATCTTATGTATTTAACACATTATCACCTTGAACAATCTCAGGTATTTAACACTTGTATGTGTGACATTGTGTATGGTTTATATATGCGGAGAAGAGTGTTATATGATTTCATATTTCGCTTGTTGTGCCTTTGAGATTAACATCAGTAAAAGAAGCATCAAGCCACTTTGACAAGTTTTTATTCAACCTGACGTGATCGATATCCGTTTGGGTGGATTTATATTTCTCTTATTTTTACCAACATCCTAGAGAGCCGAAATTGTGTGCATGTTATCTACTAGTGCGGCCTGTTAATCACATCCTGGAGGAAAAACATGGTTTTTGTAAAATGCGTATTTGCATCGACAGCGAGATCAGCAACTTCAAGTCGCATTCGAACAGGCACACGCGTTGTAAAGTTGTAAAATAAAGTAGCCCATATCATTACTGCCGTAAAGGTGCGATATGTTAGCGATCTCACATTTCAAAGGCTCGGCTATATGAGGGCGGTAGCCATCTCCTCTCCCTCGCCGCTTTTACTTCCCGGACTGAACCGGTACACATTTAAAGCTGGGTCGACATGGGAGCCGTTGCTGTCTGAAAAGACATTACCGCCTCATCTGGGGAATGAACCCAGGACTACTCAGATGCGAAGTCATCACACTAACGGCTCAACACATGATGATGAGTTGGAAAATCGGGAACCACCAGATGCAAACATTAAAGATAACGCAGGTAAAACAAATCGATATGAACGACGATTGTTTTCAAAGTCGGCCGTGAATGTTGACCAAAACAAATGTGTATGTGTTTAAATCCATAAACGTCAATACACTAATTCACCAAAGAAATACCAAAAACAACACAACAAATTGCGCTCTTGTAGTCCCACAGACTGGTCTCAGCATAAAGAAAAGCCTGTTCCGAAAAAAAAATTATAGCTTTTTTTATTTATTGGTGTAGATTTATTTTTGATTTAGGTGTTATAAAGTGGTTGGGTAAGATTCATAAAACGTAAGGGATGGAGAGATGAGTGTTGGAAAAAGAAGTAGGAATCGAATAGAAAGAAAATCCATTGGTTAAGAAGGAAGAGTACGTGACAGTAAAAACAGGTAATGAGGGAAATTTCGGGTAATATCGCAAATGGGGAGGGATGGAATGTGAAGACAGAAAGGGGATTGTGGGAGAAAGACAAAGGTTGGAATAAGAGGGCGGCTCCACTAGAGGAGCAAGTGGCTACATGACCCTCCCCAAACCAAAAACGTGATAAACTGTCTGACGACGAGACAAATCTGAGAAGGACCGCCAGATTTATGAAGGGGAGTTTGTTGTTGTCAAAGCCAACGATAAGTAAGGTTACCCTTTTGTGTCCCCTAAAAAGGACGTTATCTGGTATTTGAGACATAGCAACGACGGTCAAATCACGAAAGGTCTGCTGGTATGGCTTGTGATACGTTCTCGTGGTTTGGCCAATGTGATACTCCGAGGCGCAGTTATTGGTTAACATGGAAAGGAGAGATCGCTCTATGTTGTACTGGACATATGATATTCGCATGTAGACGTAACGTACAATCTTACCTCTAATACTAACACGTGTACTATACCTTTAACTTAACTAGAGAAGAGCAAGTCATCATCTTCAGACTGAGAACTGGGCATAACAGACTCAAGGGTCATCTTTACAACAAAATGATGATTGGGACAGATAACAGGTGCCCATGTGGTGAGCATATCTTGACCGAGGAACACATCCTGCAAAGCTTCACGCTCACCCATGAAAAGAGAGAATAATACTGGCCTCGTGAGTCTGATATGAGACACAAGCTGTATGGAGATGAAACAGCCTTTCAAACAACGGTGTCCTTTGTAAGAGAAACCGGAACCTTGATCAGAGGATGAACGAAGAAGAAGAAGAAGAAGTGTACTATTCGTATGCTCGATTTAGTCCAACATTTTTTTGTAAAATGAAAATTCGTGTTTAATATGCATTAGGATTTTTCAAGATTTTATTTGAGCAAACATTTGTTAATTATAAAAGTATTAATAATAACAAACATAAAAAGGGACATTTTAGGTACTGTAGATCTGACATCACCCTCATTAGAAAGAAACTCATAGCACTTTCGATATCACACCATTTTATGTGTCAAATTGCGACAAACTTTCAAATGTTGATAATTATTGGTTTCGAAAATGAATGATTTTTTATTGCTTGTCCAAAATACCTAACCAAGTGCTTCTAACTAAGAGAAGACTGATAAATGCGATGTTCATTTCTAAATTGTGTTACCATTGTCAATCTTGGTCGTCACTAGCAACTCATAAGAGTACAATCCAGAGCTGTGAGATTCTATGTGTCAGAATTGCAGCTGGAAAGACAATCCGTGACCGAATCCGTAACACCACAATGAGGCAGACAGTGAGGACACACCAAGCTAGTAACCACATTGACATCCACAAAATCAAGTGGTTTGGTCATTTAGTCAGAATGCATTATGGTCAACCTGCGGCGAGAGCATATCATATGCAGGTCTCTGGTCCACGAACAAGAGGCAGACCTCGACGTCGATGAATGGAGGGTGTCTCTGACACAGTCAGGAAGTTACACCTAGCGACGGCACATGCTTCCCACCTGGATATAACAATACATCTACGCATTCTGCATTTCTGCGACGCGTCATTGCAAGGGAGACAGAAGAAATAAGATCACACCATTTTATTCCTTCAAGTCGGTGTAAGCATCCAATGCTGAAAACTTGGGCCTTTCTGGTCTCGCAGAGCCATTCAATTGGACGGACTTAATGGGGTTTGAGTTCTGTTTCTTTTAGCTTGCACTTAATTTGTGTCCTTTTCCACTAATTCCCAAAAGCAATGAAAACACATTCTCGCCTTCTTGTTGTTTTAATATGATCAGTACTTCCGACCTTGCCTATATTTCTAACAACACGCATTACCGAATCTACCTTTTGTGGTACCGTATACTTCTTCTTCTTCTTTTTCGTACGCTGTCAGACGTCGACTTGAATTTATTCGAAGAAAGCAGCTGTCATCCTGAGGCTGTCGACACTGCCATAGAGCTCGTCTAGTGTTGCCACTGGTGATGACCACATGTGCTTTCTCTGGTCCTCGTATGTCGGGAATTTTGGAGCAGATGTTCAGCGGTCATTTTCCCTGTACCACAGGTGCATTCGTCAGTGTCACCTAACTTCAGTTTATTGAATAGATGGTACCTCAGTCTGTTGTGGCCTTACGGAGTCTGAAGACCACGACCTGCTCTTTTCTGTTCAACTGGTAATAGACATCATTTTTTGTGTAGCCAGTATGTTCTGTTTCTCATTTGGCCATGTATCTGACCCTAATAAACCTTTTGGACTCTTAGTAGGTCACACTAGAATCTTGTTGTGGTAGTCTTGCACCTTCTTTTGCCAGTCTGTCTGCCTTCTCGCTGTCTTGGATGTTACAGTGGGATGGAACCCACTGTACCACTACTCTTCTTGGTGCGGACTGCTGGCATAGTTGACAGAGTACTGCTCTTAGATCATTAAGTTCGGTATTTTTATGGCTTTTTAGTGCTGTAACCACGGCCAGGACATCTGTAAACAGTACCGTATAAGAAACAAACCAATCCACGCGGCAAGACCCGAATGTAGAGGAGAATTGGCTCATAAATGATGTAATGACCCACAAATGTAGGTTTTTTTGGACACGTCAAACGACACAACGGACTGGAGAGAGCGGTTATGAAAGGCATGGTCCCTGGAAAGAGAAGCAGGGACCGACCAAGAAGACGATGGATTCAGGACATCAAGTAGACGCTGGATTTGACTTTAGAGCAGACCGGAAGACTGGCGAAAGATTGAGTTTCCTACAGACAGACGGTCATGTGAGCGACGTTCTACAAAGAACATGCTACATAATTATGACATCAAGCCTGATGTCAGTAACAGGTGCGTAATGTACCAGGGGATAACTCATATTCGCAAGACTCGAAGACTATATTAATTATAATTAATAATTATATTATTTTTGTCTACTATTGTAATGTCTACCTGCGACGCATTGGTACTCGGGATGTACAGTAGAAGTCCCCTAACAGTCAAAGCATGCGTAAAGTAAAACTTAAGAAGGCTATCCGTTGGGCTGGCAACCTCATCAAGCAAAATAATTGCTGCAGAAGCGACCATCGCAAGTGTTTGAATGCAATATAGGGAGGGGGGAGGGGATATGTAAAGGTGGCCTTATACCCCACATAGAGCCTGAATGGGAAATGATTTGGGGCAGCGACGGGAGACAATCAGCAGCTGGAAGGTCTCACGGTAGCTTCCATTTTGCAGGTCGAGCTGACAGGAGGCAGTATCTACGAATATATCCACCCGGCTGACCACGACGAGATGACCGCCTTGCTAAACGTTCATCACCCGTACCACACACACATTCTTCAAGGTAAGTTTATGTCCATCCATTGTCGATCCATGTCCCAGCTGCATTTGCACATCAAGCAGGGCTGTTAATATTGTTTCTAATGCTACTCGTTCTTGAGTTAGATACTATTGACGACTTTCTTTGGTGGCCGGTTACAGTGGCTCTATTCACATACCGAGGTAAACTTGAGAAAATATGCCGGAGTCAATGCGAAGCTCCAAGATACACTCCCCACAGCACCGATCACAGCACCGATTCTCACCTCGTTAGCCAGACTGTCATGACATACTGTGTACAGAGGTATGGAGTACTTAATGTAGAGGATTTATAAACGTGATAGAAAGGATACAAAGAAGAGCGACACAGCTGATAGTGGGATTCCAGAAGTACAGTTATGAAGAAAGGTGTGGGGACGGCGTGTGCTAGTGGTTTAGTGGCACGGCTCACAATCCGAAGGTGCTGGGTTCGATCCCCATCATACCACCGCCAGTACCCCGGAAAAGCAATCCCTTAAAAAATGCAGGAGAAAGAAGACCCTTACATAAAATGAATGCCGAAATCGGATGCACTGGGCATACAGGAGCAAAAACCATAGTGCAACGCACAACCGCCTTCAGAAATAGATAAATAAGGCAAACGCAAAAATAAACAACCCAAAAAGCTTGTGTACAGGTGTGGAGTACTTATTGTAGAGGGTATATAAACATGCTGGAAAAGATACAAAGAAGAGCGACAAAGCTGAAAGTGGAATTCCAGAAGTACGATTATGAGGAAAAACTCATAAAAACCGGCCTACAGTGTTTAGAGAAGAAAATAATTCGAGATGACTTAATACAGGTTTATAAGATAATCAAAAGAAAGTATAAATTAGATTATTACAAGTTTTTCAAAGTACAACCACCTACAAGAAAAAGAGAGCATAGCTACAAATTAACTCAAGAAAGGTGCAGATTAGATATTTAAAAATATTTATTTTAGTCATAGAATGATGAATGTTTGGAATGCATTGCCACAGGAAGTAGTGGAGACAAAGAACAATCAATGCATTTAAGAATAGATTGGATGCGCATAGATTTTAGAGCAAGGAAATGTAAATGAAACTGGTTGTACACAGACTCTCCAGAGTCTTCTAAACCAGTATAAAGACGTTAAGTTAAATTAAGACGCAGCCTGTTTCCAGGGAGAACTACTTGGAAGTGAAATGGGAATTTGATCAGTATGTTTCACCTGATCCTGACTAACATTGTCTGATCAGCATTTTTACCTGACCAGTATCGTCTCCTCACTCCCCGCCCAGTCCAGCATACAAGAGATCAATGAGTTTGAGAGCTCCGTACTGGCCGTTTACGGGGTAACGCATTATCACATAACATCGTTCTATGCATCTGTTATTCTTTAACATTAAAAGACTTTTGTCTATGTATCTAAAAATTGAGTTGTGTTACTAGAGCTGTCATTTAATTGCAGAAGGTCACTTTACAGGTATGATATTTTTGACCGGTGGGAACATAGGGGGAGTGAAGTGTCATAAGTTGGAGAGTCCTCCACATCAGATGGATTAGATCACATGATCGCTTCTTAAGACACGACCACACTGTGGCAATGACCATATTCTCATCTCTATAACAAGCTTGAGAAACTAATGGATATTAACTAAAACATGTATCACTGATGTGTAAATTCCAACTGTTATGGACCACAGCGAGAAGGATTCATAGGGATGAGGGATAAAAGTCGCTTGATCCGGCAGTCACCGTGTATTGTAAAGACGAGGTTTTTATTTTACCTCCGATAGAAAAAAAAACAACCCGTGCCTAATCGAGGATTTCAATACATTTCCTCTTGATCAGAAGTTCGACGTCCAAGTCGGGCGGCTAACTGCTGCTTTATAACTTTAAAAGAAAAAAAAAACTTTTATAACTAAAATGATATTGGTTGCAAACTGTGCCCAACAACACCTAACCGTCTTGCCAGAGTAGTCTAGTACTGTACAATATTACTAACCATTCCACCTGAAACAGACGCTGCAGTTCCCAGATATTAATTGTATGAATCCTAGACGGACGTTGGTCTTTTGTTTTGCGTTATCGCGTGATGTTGTTACCGATGGTTCGGTTTTCAGCACAAACTGTTTTTTTACTACATAAGCTCTCCTTCTACAGCTACCTGTGTATTTTGTGAATTATTTTTATGAGCTCTTAATGCTATAATGCCGTAATTAAAAGAAAAACGAATTTAAAATGTTATATTTATTGCTTTATTTGAAACAAATAATTGTTGCTATTTTTACTGATTATTTCTATTTTATTGTTTCCATTTGTCATTATTTTGTTATTGTTTATTGTCAATATTTATTTATCTTTAATTTGTGTAGTTAAGGCTGATATTTTAAAAAAAATAATTTTGAATGGTTAATTTGGGGCATGATGTAGCAGTGAATAAACTAACAGCAGTCAGCGACTCATAGCTGGTCGCTTCCATCGGTGTCAGCGAACAATAGCTGGCCCCTTTCATCGGTTGTCAGCGAACAATGGCTGGCCGCTTCCATTGGTGTCAGTGACTCATAGCTAGCCACTTCCATCGGTGTCAGTGACGCATAGCTGGCCGCTTTCATCGGTGTCAGTAACGCATAGCTGGCCGCTTTGATTTGTTGCAGCGAACAATAGCTAGCCAAGACCCTATTCCGCATGACGCCGCAACAAACAAGCTGCACTAATCACTAAATAAGCCTAGACAAGAGATAGAGATTGCATTGGGAAGGAAAGCGCGGCTATCACAGATAAAGCAAGTTCACTATAAAATACGACATAAAGGCAGAACACTCTTTGAACGACTAAGCCCGAAGAAGAATGATTTATTTACTGTTTATGTTTATATATTTTACTGTTTGGTGGTTATTTTGGTTACTGTTGATATTGTATTTTTTATGATAATTTTATGACCAGACTTGGCTCATTAGACTCGGTTGGCAGCCGATCTAAGAGAAGGTAAACTCTGACTTTAAACGCGAGTAGACGAAGCTCTTTAGCCTGTTCATGCAGTTCGCCTAGAAGAGGGGGCACTGATTTTAAACGCACAAATGCCATGGAGGGCTTTTTAGTTCTGGGACGATGAGAGTATGTATCATCGGATGTCTCGAGTAACTAACATCTGCTGGCAACGACTGTACTGCCTTATGGAAACTTTGGGAGAGGTAGGGCTACAGGGGCAAATTCGGACAGAAAATCTGGAGTGGTAGCACTTAAGTCCGATGGTTTCAAAATTGCAATCTCATTCCGGCAGCCCCTGAATCTGAGCTGCTACCAAATTGCCATGATCTGCATTCCTTTGGATTACCCCAGTGAGGCCGAGAGGGGGATCCTGCAGTTTGGGGCATCCCAGGGTCTTCATATTCAGCGCTCAGACTTGCGCTCTGGATAGACAACTCACAGGTCGCTATGGTTGGTCTACAGAGACTGTGAGGCCTATGATGACGATGGTATATTTGCGTATTGTTCTTGTTATTACCTTGTGATTAGTTTCTTTATGAATGGTGATTTTACTTATTATGTATTCGTTTCTAACTTGTTTTGTTGTAATGTTCATCCGCAGATGTAGAAATTGAACGCTCGTTCTTCTTGAGAATGAAGTGTGTGCTAGCGAAGAGAAACGCCGGTCTTACTTCTGGTGGATACAAGGTATGCATTCACTGTTCTAGCCACCTGCATCCCTTTAAGCATTCACTGTTATAACCACCTGCATCCCTTTAAGCATTCCCTGTTACAACCACCTGCATCCCTTTAAGCATTCCCTGTTACAACCACCTGCATCCTTTTAGGCACTGACTGTTCTAACCACCTGCGTCCATATTTAATAAAAAATAATGTAGTACATTATACCCAGTCTTTGTTTCATTGGTCAAATTATACTTTTTTTACAAGCCTTTATTTAACGTTGTTCATTTTCTATGGTCTCATATTTTAACCAACTTTTTAATAATCTATAGATCTGAAATTCTGTACACATCCTATATTAAAGCGAGGTGTCCTTCTGTCGAATGTACACAGTTGCGGTCTCACAAACAAACAAAACACGTCTTAGTACATAGAAAAGCGTGTGTACTGGCAAACGTAGTTTTTAAAAACAATTTCAACTGTTTTCAAACAAAGGAAGTTTCATCAATTATGTCTTTAGTTTCGTTTAATTTAGTTTAGTTTAGTTTAATCAATTTAGTCAAACAATCAACACCACTGCAGACGGTTTAACCCATAAGTTCTCTGTTCTTCTCCATAATTTTAGGAAAATCTCAGCACAATGCACAAACTCCGTATCACCGGCGAAGATCCTGTAATAGATTGGGTAGAAGTTTAACATAATTTTGAAGCTTGCCCGAATATCAGCCGTTAAGCCTACTCTTTTCGATTTCCAATAGCCGATGGATTTTTAACCTGCATGACACTGTACACGTACACTGTACACTGCGTCCGATCTCTACTACCCAGCATATCGAGGAAATACCTGAAAGTCTACTTTAAAAAAATTACAGTCTCCATCGTGACTTGAACCGGCGACTTCCTGCACCCCGAGGCCGACGTCTTACCTCGAGACCACTCAGTCCCGTCAATTATGCCTTTGAAATAAAGTATTCCAGAGGAAGAGACGAATGGGGAGATCAATGAACAACTAACAATGAACGGTAAAACCAGAAGCCACGGCAACCAGGGCGTCATGAGCGGAGAGCAGGAAGACGACCCTCATAATAAATGCATGGATGCTTATGCTCCAATGAAATTCAAATATACTATTATTAGAGATTACATCTTAATATATGTTTGCAAATGTTGGAGGATATTGTGAACAAGAACATATTGAAATCACGTACTTTGAGAACAAAAGACTCAGTCAAGCTGTCAGAAGTGACCAAAACCAACACAGCTATCACCATGTTCGCTTGTCTGCTTTAGCACTTGCACAAGGACTTACCGCACAAACCGCTGAGAACGTATTACAGTACTGTCCCTTGTACTGTCAGTCAAGGAAGATACACTGACCCAGATATTCAACACTGAACTCACAGTTGCACACATGTAAAGGGAAGCTCCAAACAAGTCTCGAATACATGAAGGTAAATCGTCTGGTGGTGTAAGCGTAAACACTGATATTACGAGAAAAGAAAAAGATGTGGACGGTTTCTACTTTTGTGAGGTGTGAATGACTAACTTCCATCTACTGTATGTTTTTCTACTTAGTTTTAAATGAGTTACCTGTGCGACACCACAGTCTCTGTGAGACGACTCAAGGGGTTGGTCCAAAAAACTGTACATTAGAGATGACGTGTTTGAATATTTGTTAATATGTCATTACATAGACCGTGAAGATGTGAAGATTCTTAACTAAAAAATATGCCCTACGTAGATCATATCTCACCTGGTTATCGATCAGTAAATAGAGACGTATTTCACGCCACACTACACGCAATTAACAGCTGACAGGACACTGGACATCCTGTACCGAACACATAAACCGATAACATTCCTACCACACCAAATTCCCACACAACTTCCACATTAAGTTTTGGTCTTAGAATGGAATGCCGCGGCAAATTAATCATCTTACGAACTTCGGTAGTTGCGGTAGAAACGAAGCGTTGTCTGCATTCAGTACATGAAATACGCTCCTGTTTCAGATAACAGGACAGCGCCGGTAGATTTTTCTCTAGCACAGGTGTGAGAGAAAGGGACAATATGATATCGGAGTGATATTAGTGGCCGAATTTATCTCAGGTCTTTGTAACACTGGAGACGTTTCTACGTACTAGTGATACACGTGTGGTATGTATAGTGAGATAAGGGAATCGCATAAGCGACGCGCAAGATTGCGTTCAAGTTCTGACGTTAAGAGTTTGAATATTCAGTAACTCAGGTGTTCAAACATAGCCGTCGCAGTCAGGTCTCGGAAGATCGAAAGGGTGAGGGCAGTTATGGAGAGTAGATTGAACGCACTTGAAAGGATATAGAAAAGTGGTGATCAAGTAACGTATTAGCATTAGATAAGCATGAGCGATTTGAGAAAACAACCTCAGTGTTTTATTAGAAAGATTAGTGTTTTATTAGAAAGATTGGTGTTTTATTAGAAAGTATGGTGTTATAATAGACATGTTGGTGATTTCATTTAAAAACAATATGGTGTTTTATTTGAAAGACGTGTTTTATTAGAAAAACGTGTGTTTCATTACAAAGACGTGTTTTATTAGAACAAATGTGTTTTATTATACAGATTGTTGTTTCATTAGATAGATTGGTGTTTTATTACATATATTGGGGTTTCTTTATAAATATTCGTGTTTTTTAGAGACATTTATGTTTTGTTAAACAAAGTGTTTTATGTAAACGGTAGTTGATTTGAGGATAAATATGTTCTGTTTATGGATGAGATCAACTGTTATTTTACTCAAAAGTTTGATGTTTTATGAAGGAGATTTATGTTTTATGAGAGATACCATTTATGTCCTTCATAAAACATCAAACTTTTTATGTTTTATGAGAGAGACCAGGGGATAGAGTTGGCTAGTGGTTAAGTGACACGGCTGACAAAAAGAAGGTGCTGGGTTCGATCCATATCACAGCACCGGCTATTACCCCGGGGAAGCAAACCTTTAGAAAATGCAGGAGGAAGCGGGCCCTTACAGAAAAGGCATGCATAAGTCGGATGCACTGGGCTAACTTGCCCAAAATAAAAACCATATTGCAACGCACACCGGCTTAGAGATTAGAGAAATAAGGCTAGCGGAAAACATTTTTTTTTAAATGAGAGACCTGTATTTTATGGGAGAGACCTATGTTTTATAGCAGAGACCGATGTTTTATGTGTGAGACCTATATTTTATAGGAGATACCTTTGTTCTATAGGATAGAACTATGTTTTAAGTAAAGATCTATGTTTTGTCAGAAAGATCTGTTTTATTGGAGAGGCCTATATTTAGTGGCAAACATAATTCGATATATATCTGTCTTATGGCAATTACATCTGATTAACATGGGGGGGGGGGGGGGGGGGGAAACCGACTGATATTATATTCAAAAACATGTTTTATTTGAAAACATTATTTCACATATGGTAAAGACTGTATTTGTACGACAGGTGAATGTATGTGTGTGTTTTTTTTAGTCTAAGATTGTTGCATGACTTCCTCTAAACTAAACGTAATTATTTAGTCAAAGTAACATAATATACTAATTAGTTTCAGTCATTGTTATTATTATAACAAATTTGTGTGTGTGTGGTATTTATTTGAACGTTTTCCAGTTTGATAAACACAAAATTGGGCATATCAGATGTAGCAAAATGTGCTGAAAATTATAACTCAAGGGAATTTTATATACAAACAAGGAGGCGGCATCAATGCAAGAGTACAGAAATATCGAGAATAAATAAATTAACAACCCATTCATTGTTCCTACGTTTGAACCTACTATTGCAGTATTGCCTCAGCAGACGGCAGGCTTGATAGTTACATGTAGACTATGTGTCAGAATGTGTCTGCTACACATTTCCAGCTTTCTCTACCGCTTACACATCCTAGCATATATTTGGCGACAAAGGAACAATTCATAAGCAGTATCGTATGTATGTCGACTTTCAGCTATCATTGCCAAAGAAAGGTGTGATATAAGCGAGGGATCAGGGCTCAAAACAAACATGAAGGTCTACTCTGCTTTTGTTTTAACTACTCCTTTACGTCCGTGTGACAACTAGAACGTCCATGTTAGGCAATTAAACCACTTCACATTTACCGTCTGCGGAAACTACTGAGAATTATATTTGGAGGCGTGGTGCCAACTACAAATGTGTTAGCGCTATCATGCATAGATAGTATGGACACTG
The DNA here is from genome assembly GCA_036924085.1 of Ariolimax columbianus. Taxonomy (NCBI): domain Eukaryota; kingdom Metazoa; phylum Mollusca; class Gastropoda; order Stylommatophora; family Arionidae; genus Ariolimax; species Ariolimax columbianus. Next base: position 51,810,572 of record JAVGWX010000011.1, on the reverse strand, counting down.
TGATATGTGCAGCACAGCTAAGATGGGCTGACCATATGGTACGAATGTTGGATCAACATCTACCAAAAATGCTGCTTTATGGTGAACTGCAGAATGGCAAGAGAGCAAGCGATAGGCAGCGAAAAAGGTATAAGGACACACTTAAGAGACCCTTGAATCAGTGCGGCATTGACCATGCCTACTGCAAAAGAATCGCCACAATCGCACAGACTGGTGCATCACTATTGCAGAGAGTGTTTAGAGACATGAGGCATCACGAATAAATAATGTTTTACAGAGACAATCACTCCGCAAGTAAGTTCACATTAACCCTTTTTCAACTCCGGTAGCAGGGGGTATCCTATTCTCTTGAACTAAATGCTACAGACAATTCCGGGCTCTGTCTGGCCTATTTAGCCATCTTCGAACTCATGCGAACAAAATGGTCCTCGTCGATTACGATGGAGGAATAACAAACCATTGCCAACTCGGTCCTTGTCGAACGTATTTAAGAGTAACATTACAACGTGTGAAATGAAGTGTTTCAGAAAGACCATCTATGTGCACACACAAAAAAACAACATAATTCGAACATGCGCATTAAAAAAAATGGTCGGCACCACTCCTTGTGGAAACATTAGCAGATTAAAAATGTAGTGGTTCGATTATCTGCATGATGTCTTTCAACGCTAGAAGATTTGGCTATCCTGCGGCAGATATTTAGATGACATTAAAGGAATCTTACAACATCACTGGTTCACGACGACAAAAGCAACGCACTTGATTCAGGACAGACCGCGTAAGCTCCCTGCGTCCTTTAACATCAGAACTGAACTGGAAACTAATCATCTTCATCTTCTATCCACTTGTGTCGTTATACGTCGTTGGGAGGTGAAGCATTCTGTCGTGTGCCATCTTTGTAGCCGATGTTGTTGTCATTGACGAAAAACAAACTAAACTAATTAGTTTTATTTGTACTAACAATATGACTGACGGATGAGTTTGAATGTTTGTATGGAAAGAGTATTTGTTTTCCACAGCAAGCAACCGGATTCACTAAATGGTAATACTACGCTTCAGTTTATCCAGTTGTAAGTTGGTACTTGACTTACAGTTAGAGAAGGCAAAGAAGTGAAATATGGATTCACCTCATAACAAATACGAGAACTTGTACAGTTGTCATTAACATTTCATACCCGACAGCAGTGCCTTTTATACTTAACTGAACGTAACTTCTGTATGCTGGTTTAGAATACTCTACATAGTCTGTATACAAACCAATTTATTGGAGGGTGGTTAACCTATGGTGCACGTCCATCTTAATAGACTCAAGCACTAGAACTAAGCAGAGACGCACCATCTATGATGCTGTAAACAAACCACCTAACCATGACCGGTGTTATGCCATGTCACACAGTTAAAGGCCTTTTACGACATGCTCTGTGGTGTGGTGACAGTTGTTCTATCCTTGTCTCTGTCATACACAAAGACCCCGACGGAACACTCTGTACTACCATGACCTTTGTAACCTTGACGGGATTGAATTAAACTAAGATTGTTTTGTCATCTTCTTGTAGGTCATTCACTGCAGCGGATACCTGAAGATCAAGCAGTACACTATGGACATCGCCCCATACGATGGCTGTTACCAGAACGTTGGGCTAGTTGCTGTTGGGCATTCACTGCCTCCTTCTGCTATCACAGAGATCAAGATGTTCTCCAATATGTTCATGTTCCGGGCGTCTCTGGATCTTAAGCTCATATTTCTGGATGCCAGGTAGGTTATCGTGACAGACACATTACTGATGATACTATTGTGATAATAGTCTTATACGGACACATTACTGATGATACTGTTGTGATAACAGTCTTATACGGTGCAGAAACGGGGGCTATGAATAAACAATTGGAAAACAAAACAGGGGCCTTCTATATTTGGTTATAGAAAAGAGCGCGTCTCATGTCATGAAAAGAGAAACAATCAAAAAGCGATGATCTGACGAGGATAGGCATGGGTATAGCAATTTTGACGGGCATTAAAATTAGGCAAGTCAAATATTTCGGGCAAATAAAAAGACGTGATAAGTAGCTTTCCTCACATCCCGAGCATGCTGATGAAGGTAGACAGTTGTACTATGCTTGACTTTATCTGCGTGGCGTTAACTACTACGAGGATCACATCGATCAACATCTCATCAGCCAGGCTACCTTGGAAACGCTACATGGAAGAGAAATTGTGGGTGGCCTGGTTAGTGTATTGTGACTGACTCTGGCGCGACGTCCTGGTCAGTATGTTGGCGCTGACTGGACTATCGGCTCGGTTCCACTGCTTCCCGAGAACAATGGGCAGAATCATCAAAAACTAACTTTACGAAAACTATAAATAAGATCAAATGTTAGATGCATCGGGCGATAGAGTTGATTGAACATAAACAAATGAGTGACGGCTTTGTTTCGTTTTTAAAATGCATAAAAACGAGTTGAATATTTTTCACGGATGAAGACCTGTATCTCCAGTCTTGAAGATACACTCTACAAGATTGACATTAGTCTATCTGTCGATGTTGCTTACAGACTTATACCGCTTTCCGCCTCTTGTCCTCCGACCTTCAACCTTCTCCTCCAGTATTGTTTTCAATACTGCCACTTAAAATCCTTTTCAGAGCGCACAAAAGGATAAACTTACTCATTGTGGCATTAAACAACAACAACAGCATTTGAGAAGCAACTTGGCGTTATAAAGAATATGTTTACCGTAGTATCTCTTGACTGAGCACAAGCTCGCTAACCTCATTGAAATTGTCTTCGGCGAGCCACATGTGTGCTCGGCCAGTGCCTTTACGACATAAGCCTTTACCATTAGGCGACAGGGATCCAGAGCAAGAAGTGCACTAAGACAATAATGAAATGACGATGTTATAGGGACACAGAATGGCATGGATTGAAATTACCAACCGAACAGATTGCACATAAAAGAATACTGCGGGACTAGCACGCCTAGCAACATAAGTAGACAGTTCAGGCTATAAGAATCTTTTGAATTTTGTTCATAAAATGATATTCCAAGCATGTCATAAAAAGCAATTAGATGCGGTTTTACATGAGCCTAACAACCTCTCCAGGTCAGGTCAGCTCAGGTCATCCCGTAACCGGTGAGGTCGTTGGGGCACACATGAAGACATCCTCACAACCCCATGCCACCCCTCTATGTCAGATGCCGCTGCCCATGACTCTTCTAGTCAGAGACTGGTCCATTCTTTTATGTTGACCTCCCATCTCTTTTTGGGCCGGCCTCTTCGTCGTCTGCAATGCACCTTTCCGTGGAGGATTGTATTTGCAAGACCATTTGATCTCGATATGTGACCGCACCAAGTGAGTTTCCTTCTTTTGACAGTTGTCAAGAGGTCTTCGAAAAGCCCTATTGCTGTTATAATTGTATCTCGTATTTCCTCATTTGTAACTCGATCTTTGTACGTGACGTTTATAAGTTTTCGAAAACATCTCATCTCCAAGGCCTGTATCCTTCGTTGAAGGTCAGCTGTAACTGTCCATGTCTCACACGCATAGAGGAATATTGACAGGACCAGTGTACGCATTAATCTGATTTTCTTGTGTAGTGCTAACCGTTTTTCTTGCAAGATTTTGTTAAGCCGTACAAGCGCCACTATTGTCGGTGCTATTCTGGCCAACACCTCACATTTTGATCCTTCATCACTGACAATCGACCCTAGATATTTAAAACGGCCAACCACCTCGAGTTTCTGACCGTTATCAATTATCCTGCTGTTGAAGCCCGTGGCGTTGTTGGTTATTAATTATGTCTTTCCAGCGTTTATCTCCATACCATAGTCAAGAGCTGTTTCAACGAGCCTTCTGACCCATTCCTGGAGTTCTGCTTCTGAACCCGCCAACCCGTCCATATTATCTGCAAAACGAAGGTTGGTAATCGTTCGGCCCCCTATCTTGACAGTACCAACGTGACCTCCAAGTGCCTCACTCATAATTTCCTCAAGGAATATATTGAAAAGAGTTGGAGAGAGTTTACACCCCTGTCTCACACCGACTGATGTGCGAAACCAGTCTCCTCGCCTCCCATTCACAAGAACTGCGCTAGGCGCCTTGTCATACAGGTGCTCAAGGACCGTTATAATATTTCCGTTGATATTATACATCCTCATGGTTGCCCAAAGCGCTTTATGCCATACCCTATCAAACGCCTTAAAATCCACAAATACATGATACAGTGTTTGCTGCCCGTTCTAGATATTTCTCGCTTATCAGCCATAAATTAAATATATGTTCTGTAGTGCTTCTTCCCTGTCTGAATCCTGCTTGCTTCTCGGCAATGATGTTCTCTGGTTGGGGTTTCAATCGGTCGAGGATTAATCTAAGCATGGATTTGCTAGGGTGGCTAATGAGGCTTATTGTTCTGTAATTTTGGCACAGCTTTATGTTTCCAGACTAAGGTAACGGTATAACTATAGATTTCGTCCATAAGTCCGGCCAGTTTCCTGTCGGCCATATTTTGTTGCAGATGTGTGCCAGGCCTTCCACCACTACCTCTCCACCTGATTGTAAGAGCTCTGCTGGTATATTGTCCACGCCAGCCGCCTTCCCTCTTCTCAATGTCTTTACCGATGCAATTACCTGTTCCTTCGTTATCAGTTGGTTATCCTCTATATTTGTTGGTGTTGGGGGGATTGTTTTCTAAGGTTCGTTTCGCCCTTCATAGCTATATAGCTCGGAACAGTACTCTGTCCATCGTGCCAGTACGTCATTTTCCTCAATAAGGCACTTGCCGCTATTAGGATGGATCATAAGGTTCTTGCCTTGTCATGTTACAAAATTACATCATTGCATTTATATTTAAAGCACTGCAAATTCTCGGAGGTCGGTGCCCATTTATATTTGAACAACAGCAAATTCTCGGAGATCGGTGCGTATTAATATTTAAAGCACTGCAAATTCTCAGAGATCGGTGTCAATTTATATTTAAACCACTGCAAATTCTCGGAGGTCAATGCCCATTTATATTTAAACCACTGTAAATTCTTGGAGATCGGTACCCATTTATTATTAAACCACTGCACATTCTCGGAGATCGGTGCCCATTTATATTTAAACCACTGCACATTCTACACACTTGTAAACCATCTCATGGAAAGCAAAACCTTTGAACAAATCACTTTCAGTTGATAATATCGCAAGATCGGAAAGCCTTGACTGTCTCCCATTGTCATATCGCAAATAGTCCTTTATAAAAATTCAGCTATGAAAAACATCTCTCACACAAAGCCACGTTCACACATATTGTAGACTTAGTGAGATAATTGAGAGAGATTCTACGAATTCTGATCCAGTTATGAATTTCAAAACGGCAAAGACTGACTAGTCTATGGGGTAATGGAGATCAATCTCTGCTGCTGTCACGGACCTTTTTAACCTTGGTATTTTTATTAAAAGCTGACCCTCGGATAACTCAGAAAGTTGTAAATTTTGGAATGGACAGCAGTAACCCTTTGTCAGTAACAAGACTGGTCTATATTGATATAAGTGCACATATCACACAATAACCCATCGGGGACTACTATCAAAGCTATACACCATGACAAAAGACTGGCGTCTGACGAATATCATCAAATGCCTCCTGAAAAATAGTCGATTCTATGTAACTCTGGAGAAAAAAGACAGCAGATGGCGAAACCAAAACAATGGCCTGGTACAAGGAAGTGTCCTAGCACCCATGCTATATAACATATATACTATTGACCTACCCATGGACACAGACACAAGGAAATTCATCTATGCTGACGACACAGCAGTTGCTGCTTATGGGAAAGGGTTTGAGAAAGGGGAAAGCAAACTGTCAAGTTCTCTCAATGCCCTTGCGGAATACCACCACAAGAATCCCCTTAAACCATTTCCCAGTAAAACCCAGGTATGCCTACCATCTCAGAAACAGAGGGGCAAAAAGAAAACTTCAGATTAGATGGCAAGGGCAGGAGCTTGAACACTGCATGGTTCCCTAATATCTAGGCGTGAAATTAGACCGTGCATTGTCTTACATAACGCACTGCCAAGACACAAAGCGTAAGATACAGGCAAGAAATAATATCACCCGAAAACTGACCGGTACAACATGGGTGAGGGGGGGGGGGGCACAGCCATCAGTCCTTCGGACATCTACACTTGCCTTGTGTTTCTCCGTAGCTGAATACGCTGCGCCAGTCTGGAAAAAACTCTGCTAATGCGAAACTAGTTGATAAAGTAATAAATGAGGCGGGTCGGATAGTATCAGGGTGCCTAAAACCCACCTCCCATTGATAAAATATAGCCCATAATTGGCATAGCACCTCAAGAGATCCGAATAAGCGTCGCAGCAGAAATCGAACGAGAAAAATAGGAGCACGACCCAAGGCACCCATTGTTTGGACATCAGGTACACAACACAAGATTCAAATTCAGACATAGCTTTCTAAAAACAACAAATCCCATACATACAAACCCTGAAAGTCGACGTATCGAGAGGTGGCAGGAATTAGTCCAGGCCTTAGAGATGGAACTTCTGGAGGAACATGCTCCTGGACATCATCTACCATACACAACATGGAAGTCGCTGAACAGACTCCAAACTGGTGTATCATGGTGCAAGAGGAATATGAAACGATGGGGATACACAGATGACGACCCATGTGATTGCCGCGCAATACAAGACCCAGACCGCCTGATGACCTGCTCCAACCTCCAGGAAACATGCAATAGGTGCGACGTGCTGGAGGCAAATGACAAGGCAATCCATGTCGCTGGATACTGAAAGTAAGACATATAACGTGGTACTTGGACACTGAAAGTAAGTAAGTAACAGGTATAAGACTCTTGGCTTGAACAGCCTCAAACATGGGCGATACTTCCTTGATGACTTTTGATCCAGTCTTAGCCGCATACCTGAATATACAACAATCTGAAGCGCTCCAACTGCTGCAAAGAAGCAAACGCAGCATGTCGCTCCATATAGTGCTCGCGGCTGTGCTGCATGCATTGTTCAATGGACCGTTCATACTAGGTATAATGGTTAATTGATATGCATGTATATTTCATATATGTATATATATATATATATATATATATATATATATATATATATATATATATATATATATATATATATATAGAGAGAGAGAGAGAGAGATAGAGAGAGAGCGAGAGATAGAGATAGAGATAGAGATAGAGAGACACATTGATACAGTACACATTACCTGGGCCAATGAAAAACGTTGTAATGTCAAAACTAACAACAGCAATATTTGTAATATGTTAAATTTCTGCCGTTGGGCTAAAGCACTACGCAACAATTAGTAAAGTAGAAAGTCATTTATATCGTGTTAGTATCACTCCTATTGCTGGTGTCACTCGATGCAGTGCGCCCCATCCAGTGGCGGAACTGTTTCTTTATATCTGAACCACTGCATATACTCAGTGACCGGTTTCCGTTTAAAGGGGTCAGTTGCAGTTGCAGATTAAGTTTTATATTGAAATAAATAGGTGGATGAAGATGCTGTTTCATGTAATAACTTGATGACACTACGCACTGTCTTCTGTTTAGGGTGGCAGCGTTAACAGGATACGAGCCACAAGATCTTATAGAGAAGACACTTTATCATTATATCCACGCCTGTGATATACTGCACATGAGATACGCTCACCATACACGTGAGTTTATCAATGTGTGCTTGTTGTAATAATATGTGTGGGGGGTGTTGGGTGGTGGCCTTTTGCTGATGTTCTTGTAACATAACTTCTGTGGGTATTTTTATATAATTCGTGTGAGTCTTGTTTTATATATATATATATATATTGTTACATAATTTGTGTGGGTCTTTAAACATAATTTGCGTGGGTCTTTTTATATAATTAGTGTGTTTAAAAAAATATAATTTGTGTGGGTCTTGTTGTATAATGTGTGGGAATTTTTATATAATTTTTGTCGGTCTTTTGAAATAATTTGTGTGGGTCTTGTAACATAATTTGTGTGGGTCTTGTAACATAATTTGTGTGGGTCTTGTAACATAATTTGTGTTGGTCTTTTTTATATAATTAGTATGTTTTTAAAAATATAATTTGTGTGGGTCTTGTTGTATAATGTTTGGGAATTTGTATATACGTTATGTCGGTCTTTTTAAATAATTTGTGTGGGTCTCGTTTCATAATTTGTGTGGGTCTCGTTTCATAATTTGTGTGGGTCTCGTAACATAATTTGTGTGGGTCTTGTTTCATAATTTGAGTGGGTCTTGTAACATAATTTATGTGGGTCTTGTAACATAATTTGCTGGTGTGTTTTCATAAATTGTGTGGGTCTTGCAACATAATTTGTGTGGGTCTTGTAACATAATTTTGTGGGTCTTGTAACATAATTTGTGTGGGTCTTGTAACATAATTTGTGTGGGTCTTGTTTCCTAATTTGAGTGGGTCTTGTAACATAATTTGTGTGGGTCTTGTAACATAATTTGTGTGAGTCTCGTTTCATAATTTGAGTGGGTCTTGTAACATAATTTGTGTGGGTCTTGTAACATAATTTGTGTGAGTCTCGTTTCATAATTTGTGTGGGTCTTTTAACATAATTTGTATGGGTCTTGTTTTATAATTTGAGTGGGTCTTGTAACATAATTTGTGTTGCTCTTGTTACATAATTTGCAGGTGTGTTTTCATAATTTGTGTGGGTCTTGTAACATAATTTGTGTGGGTCTCGTAACATAATTTGTGTGAGTCTCGTTTCATAATTTGTGTGGGTCTTTTAACATAATTTGTATGGGTCTTATTTCATAATTTGAGTGGGTCTTGTAACATATTTTGTGTTGCTCTTGTTACATAATTTGCTGGTGTGTTTTCATAATTTGTGTGGGTCTTGTAACATAATTTGTGTGGGTCTTGTAACATAATTTGTTTAGGTCTTGTAATTTGTGTGGGTCTCGTTTCATTATTTGTGTGGGTCTTGTAACATAATTTGTGTGTGGGTTTTGTAACATCTTTTGTGTGGGTCTTGTAACATAATTTGCTGGTGTGTTTTCATAATTTGAGTGGGTCTTGTAACATAATTTGTTTTGGTCTTGTAACATAATTTGTGGGCCTCGTTTCATAATGTGTGTGGTTGACGGGGTATAATTCGTCCTATATTTATTATATCATTTCTGTATCTCTGTTAGTTGTACTTTTCGTTGTTACTGACGTCACGGGGCAATATAATGGCGCGTTCTTTACTTTAGAGTTGAAGGTCTATATTTTGTGCTGCAGATTTAATGTCTTAAGTGGCGTACATTACGGTTTTAAAATGAAGTTAACATTTTCAAATTATTCTTTTTGGGATTAGAAACTAAGTTTTATATCTTGACACTGGAGATATATGAAGTGGGAGATGGGGAGAGGGACTTTGCAAGGTGAAGAAAGAAATGCGAAAATATAGAAAACGGCTACAAGCAAGGCAGGCAAATGGTTTATATATGAGAAAAGATCCAATGCACGATCTTTGTAAGATCACACATTCTATGGTCCCAGGAACAATAATTCAGGAGAAAACCGTCGGTTCCGAGCACATTCTTGCATATCGTGAGAAACAACTAAATGGAGTTGTGTGTTATTGGCAACTTCATCAAATTGCTTCGGAAGTCACCTCCACAAAAGAGAATGGGATCTTGTAGGGATCACGTACAGTTGTACTCCCATGCTTGGCGAAGAGCGAAATAGAGAAGATGGAGTAAGAACGCATACGTACTGTGCTGCAAACATATATAAGGAGGCTAACTGTAGTGATTTCCTTATGCTCCCACTCAAGTCAAAGATGTCATTTGATATGGCATTTAATGATATTGTATGTTATGTTGTAATAACTTAACTTAACGTCTTTATATTGGTTTAGAAGACTATACGCATTTAATCTATTCTTGAATGCATTAATTGTGTTATGATATACGCTGCTGTGATATGCTCTGTTATAATGTAATGTCTAATGATATTATATGTTACAATATGTATTGCGTATTCACATTGTTTCTTAAGAGTGCTTTGTACTGTGTTTTTCACAATGCAGCGGAGTGTATCTGATCAAGGCACGAATTTTAATATGTGGTTTGGGTCAAATATGGACATTGCCTTACTGGATTCGAATAAAAGAATGATAGGATTATTGATCGTGTCACTATTCCCTTCGATCCTCAGCCTCCTCTGTTGTGAAATAATATGAGGCGTCGAGACGCCGAACCAGTCTAAGTTGAGGCTCACTGTAGGCGTTTATGGTATCACAATATTATCTCAGTGCTGCGCGCAGCACCGACCACCAGAGTGAGGTTGACTAGGGTCAGGTTTATATATAATCACGTGATGCTAATGAGTTGACCCGATACTGGAGCCTGATAGATGACCTTCCGGGTATGAATGTTTACATTGGACACCGCGAGAGACGATCAAACATCCTTGGCGGTTTTCTCAGCTTATTGATTATAGCCACTGCATCATGTGCCACACGCTCATAGTGGCCAGTATCTTTGTCACACATTAAACTCTTTTTGAAGTACTAATATATTGGCCTGTCTGCGACATGCAATTTTAGTACTTATGAATTATGGATATTAAATACATATAAATATATATATATAAGCGTATTCCCGGTGGATGTGTACGGATGCCAGACATGGACAATCACACATCTATTCAGAAAGAGGATAAGGGCTTTCGAAACGAAATACTACAGACGAATCATAAAAGTACCTTGGGTAAATAAAATAACAAATGCATCCATTCTGCAAGATCTACGTGTCGAAGAGCACTGGTTTATAAATCACGTTATGTCTCATAAACTGTGGTTTTTCGGTCAATACAAGCGCCATGACAGACTGGAAAAAGCAGTTTAGAAGGGCATTGTTCAAGGAAGACGAGGCAGAGGTCGACCAAGACGTATATGGACATAACGTCTCTAGGACAACCTAAACATGAACATGGAGCAGGTGGGTACTGCTGATCGAAATCCCTATCGATTGGCTGTGATGAGAGCGACGCACTATCAAGAGCGTGCTACCTAATGATGATGATATATACATATTTATATACACATATATATATATGTATATATATATATGCATATATATATGTATATGTATATACATATATATATATATATACATATATATATATATGTATATATATATATATAATATGTATATGTAAATGTAACCATAAATCTAACCCTGCACTCGCTGACTGTCGTAAAGCACTGAAATCGGCAAGATCAGCTGTCAAATAATACTTTTATCCGCTTAAAACAGTCGGTAAAGACGAAAAGAGCCACATATATATATATATTTGTGTGTGTGTGTGTGTGTGTGTGCGTGTGTGTATATATATATATAATATTATATATGTGTGTGTGTGTGTATATATAATATTATATATCTAGGTGTGTGTGTGTGTGCGTGTGTGTATATATATATAATATTGTATATGTGTGTGTGTGTATATAATATTATATATATATGTGTGCGTGTGTGTATATATATATATATATAATATTATGTATCTATGTGTGTGTGTGTGTGTGCGTGTGTGTATATATATATAATATTATATATGTGTGTGTGTGTGTATATATATAATATTATATTTCTATGTGTGTGTGTGTATATATATATATAATATTATATATCTATGTGTGTGTGTATGTGTGCGTGTGTGTATGTATATAATATTATATATCTATGTGTGTGTGTGCGTGTGTGTATATATATATATAATATTATATATGTGTGTGTGTGTATATATATAATATTATATATCTATGTGTGTGTGTGTGTATATAAATAATATTATATATCTATGTGTGTGTGTATATATATATATATATAATATTATATATCTATGTGTGTGTGTATATAATATGATATATCTATGTGTGTGTGGGTGTATATAATATGATATATCTATGTGTGTGTGTGTGTGTATAATATGATATATCTATGTGTGTGTGTGTATATAATATGATATATCTATGTGTGTGTGTGTGTATATAATATGATATATCTATGTGTGTGTGTGTGTATATAAAATGATATATCTATGTGTGAGTGTATATAATATGATATATCTATGTGTGAGTGTATATAATATGATATATCTATGTGTGAGTGTATATAATATGATATATCTATGTGTGAGTGTATATAATATGATATATCTATGTGTGAGTGTATATAATATGATATATCTATGTGTGAGTGTATATAATATGATATATCTATGTGTGAGTGTATATAATATGATATATCTATGTGTGAGTGTATATAATATGATATATCTATGTGTGAGTGTATATAATATGATATATCTATGTCACCAGCGCTTACCACGGTAAAGGAGTTGGGATGATGAAATTATACAGTGATGTTGATTTCCTTGTTTGTGTTAGTATAATTTTTTTAAATGTGAAAATACTGTGTTTTGTCCATCAACTGACCTCTGTCGCGATAATATAGAAAGCTTAGGAATAGCGACTGTATTTTCATGCAGCGGGGCCACAGTGGGGAAGATAGGATTTTGTTGACCCGGCAACAACATTAAAAACAAAAAATGTACCTTAAAGTTGCGGATCAGCATTTGCATTTAGGTCAGTAGACATTTCCACCAGGGCATTCGCTCCTCTTATTACTGTTATTACTATTACAATTATTATTATTAATATTGTTATAATTATTATTAATAGTATTGTTGTTTTCATTATTATATTAAAATTATGAGCATATTATTATTACCATTATGATTATTACTAAACTGAATATTATTTATTATTATTACTTTTTAGTTATTATATTCATATTATGGGATCAACATGCTGAGTAGCGAGCGCATCAGCTGCAGTGGTCAGCGACCCATAGCTGACTGCTAGCGTCAGGGCCAGCGAACCAGAGCTGCCAAGACCCTTCTACACCGCCACGATGTGATCCTGGATAACTTGCTGCAGCAGGGCAAACTGGCTAATGAGAAGGGATCGAAGAGGGAATGCTAACCCGGTACTCAAAAAATGATTGCTGAAGTCGGATGTGTGGGACCGAAAGGTGCAAATATCGAAGTCAAGCTGTGAATTACGACACACTGCATTCCGTTCTCTGGACCGCATTCTGCTACTTAAGCCCTTTCAGGGTTTGGTAGCAGGAGAATGAGAACGAACGAAGCCAAGCCAAGCCACATTTATATTATTATTTTTATTTTTCCCAAATTACCCCTTAACGAATTGCGAAGGCAAATATTCCATGTTACATTATATTATATTCTCCAGTGCTCCTGAAGGGACAAGTGACCACCAGGTATTATCGCTTCATGGCCAAGGATGGCGGTTGGGTGTGGATGCAGAGCTATGCCACCATAGTTCATAACAGCCGGTCTAGTCGGCCTCATTGTATAGTCAGCGTTAACTATGTGCTGAGGTAAGTTTACCAGTTGCTGCTATGAAATGAACGTGTGGTAATACTTGCTAATATCTTGTCACGTTTGTCAGTCGTGTGACAGTACTTTCAGTGATGCAAGTGACTGGTCATCCACAAATGCAGTCATGCTTGAGAGTACCTGATTCCTGAATCACCTCCAGTCGTCTTGACTTGTGTCATGATATAGGCCCAAGGTAGCTCGGGACCAGAGAGTGAGGTTGATGACCAGCGCAGCCTCTTCTCCTCTATAATCAAAATACAGCTCAATTTACACAATGAAGACCAAATCCGCCTGATGGTGTCGCCATCATTGTTTGCCAGTGGCAACTAACTAAATCATGCTTTGAGCAGTGATGTAGTGTGGAGATAACAATGCTCGAACTCGGTACGCATGTAGATAGACGCCACATCTCTACCGATTTTTAGATGCTTTATTAACCAGAAGCTCTCGTACACATTTATATATATATATATATATATATATATATATATATATATATATATATATATTACTAATGCACATATGGTCTTTTTGTTATTACGTGGTATAGAGACACCCATGTTGCCTTGAATGTTATCTTATATGGAAAGACGGGTCCCCCATTATCAGCTGATTTGAAGTTCAGAATGTATTAGATATCCTCCTTTGTTTTTCATTTCCAAGACCCTGTTTCCCATTGATCTTCTTAAAACCATTTTGTTATTCACCAACCTTAGTATTTTAGCCACTCATTAGCACTGGGACATACTGCTTTCTACACACACACATACTTACACACATATATAGATACACACACATACACACCTGTACATACACACACATATATACATACACATATACATACCTACGAAGTACATAGATTTCTTTTGGATAAAAAAGTATGTTGGTGGCATGGGAGTCTCTAGTCCATTAACTGCATCTCTCCATCGAACCTGTACATCTTTTCTCTCATTGCCTTTGTGAGTGGTTCAAAAAACATGGTAAAAACTCGTGGTAATGTCGATTGGGGTCTGTTTATGTGCAATACACTAAAAGTAAAGTGCATCCATGATTAATACCGTTTCATATGCAGCATGGAACCGAGCATTACAGCTAGACGTCTTTATTCATAATTCAATCGTTCGGAATATGTTGCGGGTGGTAGATTATTCTTGTAATGTATAAGTAAGAATGGCGACAGTGTTCCAATCTGGTACTCTAAGATAACACGTTGTTCATCTCAAAAGGAAGTCAGCATAACCTTTCCTGCAAATAGTTTCGTGTGCAATTTATCTTCTGTTGAACTCGAATGGGACCATTTATTGCTGGCTCTCTTGGATCCTGACTTGTAGCAGTCAACCAGGGTTCATCTGCTGTTTCAACGATTGTAATGAAGCCATCATGTCTCCTTTCCAAATGACACACATGTTCTTGACTTGAGCCACCATATTTAACCTGCTGCCGTGACGTCACTGAAGAAAGAACTTCCACAGAGTATTGCCATTTACTAGAGTCATTTGTAATCAAAACAGAAACTTGAAAACATCCGAAATATGCACAAACACCGAAGCGAATAGTATACGCATCCTGTGAGACGTTTTCACCTTTAACTGACTTGTTTACAGTTCATCGGCAAGGTCAAGGGAATTCCGCTCTAAGCCTACATTCACACCTTGTGGAAAACTGGGTCACAATGAGGTTCCCTATCGCACATGTCAGTAGATCTGAGTTTGACTCAACTATGCGATTTCCAAGGCCCATCCTCCCCATATAGATGACACTCCTCCACTGCTGCCTACCACTGCAGGCGCACACGAACTATCTTACCTTCATATGCTCAGTAGGACAAGAGTTGCGCTGACCCGAGGAGGATAGCATTCTAAAGATAGAGAGGTGGGTCGCGAAAACTAGCTACTGACATCGTGTCCACATGGAGGAGACGATACACTCCTCATAAACACCATCCTTGCAACTGGTGTACCAAGACAGCGGCGTATCATGCTCTCCCCCTACCCCTCACATAAATATGAAGGGACTTCAATAGATGCACTGTCCACCAGTGGAAGTCGTCTGCAAGGTGGCAACTGCACATCCACCCCCAACGCACCCCACGGAGATAACGTCTTTCTTATCTAGGCAGCGAGGACGGTTTGTGTCCCCCAGACATTAGAGGCCCCATGAGAATTGTAACCTGGAATGTCCTAACACTGAACGGGACTGGCTACATAGCGGTCTGGACCAGTACCCTAGCTCGAATCAACATCTCTATTGCCGGAATCTTAGAAACTTGACTAAAGAGCCACTGCCGGCCTGATATTGAGGATGCATATCCGATGCACTCTGACGGGCAGCAGTTCATAAGGCCCCGACTCAGAAATAGCATAACGTCCTGTCTCACGATCTCTGATAAGCTTCTTCAGGCCAGGCCCAAACGAAAACATAGACATCTGTCAATAATAATTGCTTATGCCCCAACAAACGAAGACATGGACGGATAACTTTTACAGCTACCAGGCAAATGCTTATTTCGCGGTCCATCCACACTACGAACTAAGTCTACTGGCGGACTTCAACGCCACACCAGGGCCCAATCGATGCGGCTTTGATTCGGTCCTGGTTCCGTATGGTGGTGGTATGTTGAATGATAATTCACACTTGTTCCTGCCATAATGTACCTCATTCAGTCTCATGATCTCTGGTCCCTGGTACCATCTCCTGGATGTTCATACGCACCCGTGGATGTCCAATGATCACTTAAAATAATTAGACCATATGCTAGAGCATATACTAAACCCGAAACGAGTAGTAGAGCATATACTAAAACATAAATAAGAGCATATCGTAGATCATATATTAGATCATATACTAGTTCTTGGAAGGTACCAATGATTTACCTATCTGAACAGCACGATTAGATCACACGCGTTCAGTGGCCCAGATATGGCACTGCCGATCGGATCTCAGCCTCGGCAGTGAGCGAACTTAACTGCGGGTGGTGTAACAGCAGGCTCTCCTTTAAATCCACACTTCGTATCTACCAGTCATGTGTGATCCCTGTAATCATGTACGGATCTGAGACGTGGACCCTGCATAAATGTTATATATCTAGGCAAGAGGCTCTCCATATTCGAAATCAGCGAAATCCGTTGGAATGACTGTCGGAAAAGCAGAGGGCAATGCAAAGACACAACTTTCTCTCATCCTGGAACATTTCGATCGTCACCACATCACCTTAATGGGTCGTGTTGTTCGAAAAGGTCAGGATGTCTCGGCCCAACAGATTTTTCACAAATTTATCCATTGTGTCAATGACCACTTACTGGTAGTTGGAAACGCAGGAGTGGTCGTCGACACATCTTTGAACAGTCGAAACTGACTCTCTCTCAGTTTTAGATGGGGTTTCACAATGTTCCGTTGCATTTGGACATATCAGTGGTCGACTGACGCAACTGGCTTATGACGCTTCAGCGAACGTTGCTGGGTTATGACATGATGCGATTTGCCTGAATCGTTATGCTATTGGCAGGAAATTCTACTTTTAAAACCGTTAGCAACGATACTGCTAACTTACATTAATTTAGTAGGGTGTTTCGAATTTCTAACGCAATGTTATTGTTTTCACCCATCGTCTGTGTGTGTGTAAATGTATATTTATATACATTTATACACGTACGATAAGTATGATGACGTCACTTCTGATGTAAACAGCCCATATCTGTATGGTGACAAACGTGTGGCGAACGTTAGCTTAGACGACGGTCCACCAGAATTACTGAATCAATTTTGGCGATGGCATCTTCTGACGCAACAATATGCGCCTGACCTGGTCTCGGAAGATCTTTCGTTAACTCACGTCCTTCTTTAAAAATTGTTGTCTAGTTCTTCACTGTTGTCTTTGACAAACTTTTGTCACCATACACTGCCTGCGTTTTGCAGTGACTGTCAATTGATCGACATCCTTCAGCTGCTTAAAACCGATGTACCGCTCGCTGATCAACTCTGGACAGATTCCGCATCACACCCGCCATGTTTTCAACGGTCTGCTTAGAAAACTATGAGTCGGACCATACTGAGATTTTGCAAACTTAACGGTTTGTATGTGATGGTTACACCAGAAGTGACGTCATCATGCACATCGTTCGTGGGTTCTTTCTATGCAGTTAGGTCCGCATTAATTTAAACACGCCTCGTACTTTATTAATCGCGGTCTTTTGAGGTTGTGTGACTTGCTTCTTTATCTTACTTAATTGTAAATTATGTAATCATTTTAAGACTGGGAGACTGGAGAGGGGAGCACATTTAACAGAAACCGGTTCCTTTGAAGGAGAACTGTGAACGAATGAACGGCTTTGATACCGCTTTTGTCGAGCACTGCTCGATTCTTTTAAACGAAACACCCCTAGAGGATGTCAACGAATACGTCTACCTCGGCCGTCTCCTCGACATAGAAAATGAACATGAAGCCTAAGCTTGCCAGACCCCGACAAGGGGGATAGGTCGCCGACAACTCGATAAAGACGACATAAGACGCCACCAAAGACATCAGACTACGTGCAGACCAATTGGGTTTAGTGGTCTTAACAGCGCTTTGCTATGGAAGTGAAACCTGGTCTCTGCCAAACGGACTGGAGAACAAGCTAAGGAGAAGACATACCTCGATTAAACGCTGTCTCGTTGGCCAATTACTTAGGCAACAGCGGCAGATGGGCCTACTTAACAGTGGCATCTGGAAATTGGCACACGTAAAAGATATCATACAGCATGTCAACAACGCCCTTACTGCTGGGCTGGCATGTAAGTCAGAGAGAAAGACGAGCATCGGTGGCAAGATTTTCTTGAGCTGGCCAAACATATTCTAAACCCTAAAACGAACAAGCCAGCTAGCTAATCACTAGACAACACATGCCCAAAACAGACCAAACTAGAAACTGATTTGGGACACGCGCAGGACCAAAGAACTGCTGGAGTGCAGCCCGCTAAGCAGCAAAATGCAACTACCGGTCACAATCAACTCGAACGAGAGCTAGGACCTGTGCAAAGAAAACCACCTTTGTAGAAGTACAGGTCAATTAAGTCTACAACTAAAACCTTGGTCGATGACCTACATAATAATCAGCCACAATCCCGCCTGCTATCTTATTTAAGAGCAGCAATAAACTAACTCCATTTCAACCGGTTATAGACCATCTTTCGTGCGGTACCCCACCTCTGGTTTATGATCTTCATTCCTGGTTCTGTGGTTCTCACGTAGGTTGGCCTCTATTCCCTATTTTCTCTGGGCCATATATTGCTGTTATTCTGGTGATAGAATATTGCTTTATCTGGACTTTGAAAGAATTATTGGTTTAAATAGAGCTTTACATTAAGCGTTGCTGTTAGGTCTAACTTGGTTCAAATTGTATAAAACAACCTACTAAAGAGGCTATGTTGAGAGCGACGAGGTTAGCATCTTCATCATGCAACAAAAAGTATCTAGAATTAACAACACTAAACAATGCATTAACTACTGTGATACAGAATCCATGCAAGAGGCTCAGTTTTCATGGGACTATGTTTCGTATGAAAAGAAAACTTTACAAGAAAAAGACAATAATCTTCAGATTAGAAAGGAACTCTTACGTTGAGCTTATATCTTCATCATGCACGCATTAATCTTGGTTCACTATTCCCAGCAGATTTCAATATAACCCAGCCTCTATTTTCCTAGGGACATAGTATTATCCAATTACATTTGACTGGTTTTGTAATTCATTAGAACAAATCGAAGCACTTCCGGGGCACGGATCACCCACAATCCCCTTGGAGCTTTCATCTATCTCGGAAAATCTCGCGAAAACTTGCAAGATGGTATAACCTTACATGGTTGCTATTTGTATTCGTGCCCAAGAACGCTTTCCATTCATAATTTCAGACAAGAGAAAAGCGGCAGAAAGCCTCGAGAACGCCTCGTTTCGGAATCTGAGATGAAAATTAATTAATTCTCATAATTCTATAAAATTATTCCAGACCATCTTCCGTTGGTTTTGTAAGATTGATTCCAAATAAACATCGTAAGTTGATTATGTTTGTCACCGAATTATTAATCTACTCAGTATTTGAAAATATGTTTTCATTATATATATATAGAATACGAAGTATTTAATAACTATATAATATAGATTACACTCACATAACATTCATTCTTTTGTTTTGCCTTTTCGCTCCGGCTGAAACATATTGACTCCACTACAGCTGGCAACTTGACAGGAAACCTGTATTCGAGCATTTGCAACTGTAGTTTCATAGTAAATGTTTAGCATGTTCAATTCGCCAGCCCCAACCACAATCGCCTCTAATCGCTATTTACGGCATGCTTTGAAAGTTATAAACGACCAATTTTGTTTCCTTTACAATGGTTCAATCGTCAAATACGCATGGATATGAAGTTAAGTCACGTTCAAGGTCGGTTTAAGTTTGTTTATGTAGCACCTTCCCCAGGCCTGGCGAGCCGCACGGAGTAAATCGACGCTATCACTACTTCTAGCCAAATTCAACGTGTTCTATGTAGTATTATCCCCACTACACGATTCAAATAACAACAGTACTCCCTAAACAGATAACAAGCTGGCGGTGGCTCATATTATTTTTGATTTCCATCTCGACATCTTCGAACATGGTTTCCAGGCCTAAATTCCAGATCATTCTTTGCAATCTTTAAAGTGGTTTTGGAATACATAAGCAGGACCATGTCTTTGTATATTTGAAAAAAAAAAATAAAGTATGACGTCATCGGGCTATCTAAGACTGAAAAATTGGGCAAGCGTGTTGACCTTTGACCAGTGACGTCACTTTCAAGTACAGCCATGGTACATTCATGGCCATCTGTCAACTACAAATGGCCATGATACATTCGTGTCGTTTGTGGATCGAAGCGTTAATTATAAACGTGTGTGCTGTATGTGCTCAGGGTGGCGCTGATCAGTTAAAGTCCAAATAACATGGATGCTAGAGTGTGTATTAAACAAGTGATACCCGGACGTCTGGACTGGTAGCTGTGCTTCATCCATTGACTTGTGGGGTAGCACTGGAGTGCATAAGGCTAAGGGAGAAAACACCGACAGAAACTCCCCACTGCTTCATGGGTTAGCACGAGAGTGCACAAGGATATGGGAGTGAACCCAAACCGAAAATCAGGAGGGAGGGACCCTAAGGCAGGAAACGCCGCGTTAGAGTCATCTTCTGGCATCCCCTTCAACCCTGTTGTTTTCAAGCGTATCGACTCTGTCCTTCTCTTGGATGTCATCAGCTGGGAGGAGAGTTGGAAAGTGCAAAATTGGCAAGTCACGTTTCTCCATATCGGCTGTTAAACGGCTGCCCAAGCAAGCTAGGTAGACAAAAAAACAGATGCAGCCACTACGATCTCTTCAACAAACCATCTTACTGACCGTTTGTCAAGACGCAAAACGCTATAATAATAAGCGAGGAAGAAACTGCGCTGTTCATCAGCGAAACTCTCTGGTCATGAGCTTCCTTGGACAAGTACTAAGACATAAGTTGAAACGACTGAAGATAACTCAGAACGCAGGCACTCTGGTCCAACATTAATTGTTATAGCCATTTAAAAATATTCCAGGTCGATTTACTTAGGCTTTGAGTGTAATTAAAAATGAACGTTCTTGATGGATTGTTTCGCACGAGTATGTTGTACCAAAAACGGATGGTAGGGCAACACTCCATCTTTTTACTTCCAGCACGTCTGCATCAAAACACTGAGATGTGCTCTTATAGATGTCACAGCGTGTTACATAATCAGGTTGTCAGACCCATTCACAACCTTCTTCTTATTCTTCTTCTTCTTCTTCTTCTTCTTCTTCTTCGTCTGCGTTCATTCTCAATCTCCCACTACCAAACTCTAAATAGAGCTTCGCAAGTAGCAAAATGTTGTCCGGAGAACGAAATGCTTTGTGTCGCTAGTTTACAGCTTGGCTGCGATATTTGCACCTTTCGGTCCATCTTCATCCGTCTTTGGGTGGGCAGCCAGCCTTCTATTCGTCTCTTACTACATGCATGGATAAATTGACAATATGCAAGAATTTAGGCTGCTACCCCGGGGAAGCAAAAAAACCTTTTAAAATTCAGGCGGAAACAGACCCTTACATAAAATGCATGCTGAAGTCGGATGCACTGGGCCGACAGGCGCAAAATAAAAACCACAGTGCAACGCACACCGTCTTGTGGATTAGAGAAATAAGGCGAAGGCAACAAACAAACAAACAATGATTATTCGCCATCTTCCATTTAATGTTTTCCTTTCACGAAGACCATCATGCCATGCCCACAGTGTCTCGTGTTTAGCTAGAGCTTAGGTGTGCTCTAAAAGTATTGCATTTTCCTTAACACATTTGGGGTAGCTATCCGCTTATGTGGCTCAAATAAGTCGTCTTTTATGACAGTATTCTAAAAGCAGTGTCTTGTACAATATCACTGTTGATGTGTTCTTTAATTGCTTCTGTGTGAATACCGTGTTAATTTTTGTGTTATGACATACTTGTCTAAAGACAGAGCCGGTGCGTGACACGATCAGGTCAAAGAGTTTACCAGCTGTTATGCAAGAAGAAAGTCATTTAACGATGGTGTCCAGCGATTACCCATTTTGGATGCAAAGGAACAAACTGCGATAGTTCTTCACATCTCCTGTGTATAATTATTCTTCTTTCGTCCCACTGATCTTGCCACGTAGGCGGGATGCGTAGATTTCATGTTATCGCCAAGTGAGGGATTTGTTCTGTCGTTAGGTGTAGCTTCCTGAGATGTTAGAGTCACTCTCGATCAACCGACCTCGAGGTCGGGTCCTTGCTCGTAGTCCGGAATCCTGCAAATGATATTATCTCGCTGCAGACTGGTCATAATGCATTCTGAATAGATGACCAAATCATTTGATTTATTTTGTTATTAGTATGCAGTCTGATCAATAATCACTTAACGCTCAAAACACGAAGTCATCTTCTCGCTCAAAACAATGTCATCTTCTCACTCAAACCACAGTCATCTTTTCGCTCAAAACAGTCATCTTCTCGCTCAAAACGCAAAGTTATGTTAGCGCTCAAAACACAAAGTCATCTTCTCTCTCAGAACACAAAGTCATCTTCACGCTCAAAACAAAACGTATATTATATCTCAAAACACAAATGCATCTTCACACTCAAAAACACAAAGTCATCTTGCTACAAGATACAAGGACAATCACATGATGGTTGGACAGATGTAAAAACTTCTACAACACGAGCTTACAACTACTGAGACAATATAGCGAAACCAAGAAAGACAACTTTAAGCTCTCCACGTCGATTGACTGCACAAGTGGACGGACGTCAAGTAAAAAAAATATCAATAAAGTTCAGAGGAGGGAAACAAGGACGTGTCTCTTTAATATACACACAGAACAATTATTGAAAGAAATAGCCGGAATGTCGCGGCTTGTTTTTGGAGGAGTGGTAATGAATAACATTAGACATGCGAATGATACAGTTTTGAAAGCTTACAGTGGGCAAGAATTACAGGAGCTTGTGACTAGCAACATAATGCAAAATAAGTCTGGAGTTTGGATTATAGATAAACACAATTAAAACAAAGACTATGATAATTGGGAAAAGTGACCAGAAACCATGTATGCTGATAAAAATAAAATATCAACTACTTGAACGGGTACAGAGTTTCTCATATCTAGGTCATATAATAACGGAAGAATGCAGATGTGAAAAATAAATCAGAAAGAGGATAGGTATGGCTAAGATGGAATTCAGCAGCATGCAACACATTTTGACAAACAGATAAATCATAAATTGAAATGAAGAATTTTGGCTATTTTATGAATCCGAAACATGGACACTGAATAATAATTTGGAAAAGATTATTGAAGCCTTCAAAATGTGAGTATTTAGAGATTTGGATCGCATTTCTGGGAAAGAGAAGAAAACAAATGTGGATGTATTGAAAAACTTTGAGATGAAAAGAGAACTGATGACCAAAATCAAGGTTGGGGTATTTAAGATATTTTAGCCATATAACAAGACATACCTAATTGCTGAAAACAATATCAGCAGGTAGGGTGGAAGACAGTCGTCCAAGAGTCTGACAACGTTATAAGTGAGTGGATAACATCAGAAAATAAACTGGACAAAAATGTCATATCACACAATTAGGACAAGAGAATGACTACACTGCAGATCCATTACAGTCGGACTTCGATGCGGAAATGACATTTGCACTGAACTGAGCCGAAAGTCCAGCAACTAGAAGGATTAAATTGCTTTGTTATTTTCCATTTTGAAATACCGTTATTCTCTTTTCATACGGCATTTCATCAATTGTTTAATCAAAGAGATTTCATGTTGGTTACTTGTAAACTATTTAGTAATGTATGTTTATTTCTTATCTTTTCATGTGATGGTAGTGAGGTGTTACAGAAGGACGCCCAGATCCAAATCGAGCAGACTATGTCCTCCAAGGAACTTTCTCCCTATTCAGCCATGAAAAATACAAACAGCAGTGGTAGTGGTGGCAACAACAACAACAACAATAGCGCTGGCACGTGCGGTAGCAACAGCTCTTGTGGCAAGGTTCGTCCTGCCAGAAACAAGTCAAGACGTTCGCCTTATCCGCAGGTGTCGACTGAGGCAGCTCCTGAGTTCGCAACAGAGTATTCTTTGGACAAAACGTCTCTAGAATATGGGACGTCTGAAGTCCCATCCGTCCCCCTACAGACTTACGCTAATGTCATGTATTCGAATACACCTGAAAGCATGGGTGTAGACCGTTACAGTGCACTATACACGACACCCTACCCTCACGCTGGCATGGCGATGTACAGAGACACTGCTTGCGTTTATTCCCCCTATCAAGCTGCAGCAGCTACTGCACACGTTCAACAAAGATACTTAGATAACCGCAGTCCTTATCGGTGTTATGAGGAGCGGTACTATCCCGCAAGAGATCCTGCAGCTTATCCAGGTTATCTATCCACAAACGCCGCAATCCAAAGCGCCGCAGCGGCTAGCACTTCACGTCTGACTCATCTCTCAGATACGTGTCATGATCACTCTCAGACTACTCTAGGCATTCAGCAACATTACGACTTCAGATCTTCTGCAGGGGGCACTGGCAGCACAGGACCTGGGTTAGGAGGAAGTTGTTCCAGAAGTAATTCACGAGATGCCACGACGTATCCAGGCCTCCACTACACAGCTCCCTTCAGTAACAGGTCAGAATCGTCAGCTTCAGACGTTGACGTCGGAAGCGAAGAGTTTACAGAGAAAAGGCAAATGCATAAAAAGCAACTCCAAAAAAAGCATCACCATCAAAAACAACATCAACAATTCGCAGGTCTTAGTCAACATAGTCTATCTCATATTCCTGATACGATCAGCGCATCTGCCTCTGGAGTTTCATGCAGTGCTGCAGATGAAGATGTCGGCGGTTTGAGTGGGAAGTGTGATATATCTTCTCGGAATAGCAAAGAAGACTCATATAGCAAGTCCGCCGAAATTAGTTGTAAAGGAGTCGCTCAGAATGTATCGCCACCACAACGAGAGCCAGCTATTCCCAGGTCGGTAATCATCCGCCGTAAATCAAACGTTAATGCGTCACTGACATCGCCGGACGCGACCCGGACCACTTCATCATCTCCTGGTTTCACCAACAAAGGTAGCAGTCATAACATTAGCACTACAGCATCATCAACTTCGTCTACGCTGTCGGCTTTGTCTTCGAGCAGTGCATCTTTAGTTCAACACCCTTCACCAGCAAGTGCTGTTGCATCAAATTCGTCAGCTTCATCTTCTTTAACGTCAACTACAGCAACGATCCACCATCATCACTCACAGATCCAGCAACATCAACACCATCTTAGTAACAATCCACATCACAGCCACCACTTCATTCAAAACCACCAACACATTCAGGCCCCCGATTTACGAAAGACCCCAGTGTCCACTAGTGATATATTACCCTTGACTACGCCTATGACACATAATATTGATCTGTCTATCAGCGGGGACGGATCCACCCAAAATTTAGATAAGTTGTACGAAGTGCCCATTGGATCTGGGCATGTTAATAAACTCTATGATCAGACCTCCTCTTCAAATGGAGTTAATGATAAACTATTCGACATGTCTTTACCAGCTGGTGCTCAAACGAACAAATTTTACGACATGTCTGGTGGATCTGCTAATATACTCTTTGATATGACATCGCCCAGTTCGAAACTTTACGACATGTCGCAAGCAAATGCCACAAACAAACTATACGAGATGACCAATGTACATCACTCTGCTAAAAATTATTACGACATGTCCACCGCTAGTACGCCAAATAACAAATTTTATGACATTCGGCTGATGCATGAAAAAAACATGGCCGCCACGGCGAATGATTATAGCACCTGTATTAAAGCTGCCACATGTAACTATGACAACTACGCACAAGCGGGTATGTACCAATCTGCTGCTCTGCAAGCACAAAGATCATATCCTGTCATGCCTCAAGCCGGGTATACAAGTGTTATAGTAGATCCTCAACAGTACCATGTGGCAAACGGGTACGCCGTTCATTGACAAGACTTGGACTAGGCTCTCCCCTACCTTTGTGGATTGTTGGCCTTCAGCACAGCTTCTAACAAATGTCGGCAACTACCTTTCGTAGCTGGCCAGGTGACGCGCCTTCAAACATTAGCGGTCAACTAGGTTCATGGTTCCACCTTTATATATTTTGCAGTCAATGTTTGAGAATCATATTCAAAGAGACGAGACAACTAGCCAATATTTAACAATAACTAACATAGACGTATCACTGCATTTATTAATGCCATATATTATGTTATGTTTGGTAAGCTTTCAATCATGAGAGTGTTTGAATTGAAGAACAGTTAGATCAGCCCTCCATCTCTCTCTTTCTCTCTCTCCCTCTTTCTCTCTATCTCTCTCTCCCTCTCTTTCGGCAAAGTAACACCAAAGCTATTTCGAAGCAAGCTTTAGAAACACAACTGGGACCTAATAAAATCAAACCCTTAACACTTTATCTCCGACAGCAATGTTTGATATGAGAATACTTTCATTTAACACTTGAAATCAGATAATGGATTTCAATGAGACTGTATGCCCATATGTTACCATGGTCAGACTAGATGAGGAAAAGCCTATGTAACCTTATAGAAAATACAGGTCACAAGAAGGACAACAGAAGATATGTACACCCCATGGCAGAACAGGTTCGACCAAATTGAGTCAGCACAGGGACGCTGTTGTAGCTTTTGTTGTTGCATGCCTACAATAAGCAATTTTTCTCTTTTGTGCACCATAAAAAAGGACGTTGAGTGGCGGGTTGTCGTAGCTTTCCTCACACCCCAAACGTACTAACGAAGGTGGACCGGAGTCCTCCAGGCGGTTGTGCTATGCTTGGCTTTATCTGCGTGTCGCTCACTACTACTGGAATCACGTCGAACATCACCTTGTTAGCCAGACTGTTGTCCTCGACAACAGCCCGTTTCCAGTACGACCAACGAGGAGGTCAGGTGAGGGTCTTGGCCAGTATATTTCTCCTGACCCTGGCTAACATTGTCTCATCTGTGTGTTTTGCCTGTCCAGACGTCAGCTTCATTGTCCTACACTGGGAAGCTGTCCTCTGTTTCTCATGTCAAGTGCAAAGAGTTAAAACACACTATTTATTTTATAAAAGCAGTGCAACACACTCACACACCATATATATACATGTGTGGATGGACAAAAACATGGACCTGAAATCCAAGTTGAGTAACCTATGCACTTGTCAAATCCGTGTACCTTTACCGGTGCGAGACTTGGACTCTCTAGAGCTAAGAATTTGTGTGATGAGGATGAGATGTCTGCGTCGAATCCTCGGCAATTCGTATCTAGACCACGTCACAGATAAAGCTATTCGGGACACCGTTAAGAGAGAGGTCAGCCAATATGAAGACGATATGAGTATGATAAAAGCACGAACGCTCATTTGGTATGGGCATGTTTCAAGATCATCTGGGTTGACCAAGACAATCCTGCAAGGTACTATACCTGGGAAGCGTAATAGAGGGAGGCAGATTGAGAAAAAGAGATGTGAAAACAGCATCAGATAGTGGACTTGAAGGTCTAAAGCTACAATAAATAACTTAGCACAAAGCCGACTGGAGCAAGAACTGGTCCAACAATCTGTAGTATTGGTGTTCCAATGATCTTTCAAGTTACGGGACTGATGATATATATAATATTAAATATATATATATTTATATATTTATATATATATATATATATATATATATATATATATACATATATATATATATATATATATATATATATATATTTATTAATATATGTATGTGTGTATATATATATATATATATACATATATATATCAAGTCACCCTGCTCTCCCTCCACGTGCGAAAGGTAATGGCAACCTACCTTATTGCACACCTGCCAAGAAACCATATCGGCTGGCGGCTGAAAGAAACGACGTTTAACAAAAGATGTTTGCATATTATGTTACACACAAATCATAATGTCTTGTGGCAAAATCAAATGGGCTAACCAACATTATTCTCTAAAAAGTTCAGGAACCAATAAAGATACAAAGACGTATGATGCCAAGAGAAACAAATAATGTTCAGTAATTAACAGGAATACCTTAAAGAAGACAGCAACACTGAAAACGGACAGGTAATGGTGAAAATACAATTAATTTTAAAATTTAGATGTAATGCCCCATCGGCTTCCTAAGCTACGTGAAAGAAAATGTATATTTGCATTTGCCTGTATCAGGATAGCTGAGAGCTAAATATGCAGAAGCCAGTCTTGGACCAAAGTCTGGCTATGTGATCATCATTTGTTGACCACAGATCTATATCGACATCTTGTGCGGAAGAACCGAACAAGAAAGATACAAGAAAGATCATATCCAGGTCAACCTGGAAACCGATTAACTTATCTGTGCCAATAAAGCTGTCGTTAAATACTTATAAACAATGTATATTGACAAAGAAGTGTGTTTAGAAAGTTAATATATAAATAAATGCATTCTTCATGTTCAACAGACATATTGGCATGTATGACATTAATCTCCATTCATTTTTGTAGCATGCTTATTTGTTCAACATAAATTCAGTCTAAACCCAGCGAGTATTTGTTTTTGTATAATTTACAATTAGGTCTAATTTAAATCTTCAGTTCTGAAGTGACGTCACCACGTCTGCGGTTGGTCTTGTGTCTTATCTCCAGTTCCGAACTGACGTCACCACGTCTGCAGTTCATCTAGTTCCGAAAAATGCTCCAAAGCACCTTGTGTGATTTCTGCCGGAATGTCCGAGTACATAATGAGGTTGCTAACCCCATATACACCATTGCTTTAGTCGCATTCAGAGACACACTTGGCAGGTGTCAATAAACTAATTTGACCTCCATAAACGAGAAACGGACTAGCCGTGGTTAGTTCACACTAGGTAAATTATAGCCTATTCATATATGACTTTTTAGAGTTATCTAAGTAAATCGTGTCGTTAGCATAGGTACGCTGATAACAAAGATCCCAACTCACCCATTATGTTTGTAAATATCTTAATTCGTCTACAGATCACTTCTGGACAATTCTAAACACATTCAGTACATATTTTGGCCACTACTAGAAATTGGTGATACTCTTTAAGAAGTCATTGATGGCAATCTTTTATCGCATACACTTTAGTATACGCCTACTGTTTTCATGTGAAACTACATTGTGACTTGTCTTTGTTCAGTTATCGTTGGTTTTTAGTTTTGCTGCAGTCCATCAACTGCAGGATGCATCCTCCATTGTCCCATCACTGTTGCATTTGATTTATTCGTATTTTCCTTTCCTCTTTTTCTGCGCTTTTCATGTCATGGACTTTTAAGAAATGCTAGAGGCCAACTGCCTTAGTGTATAATTAACGTTTCAAAACTATCTTTTTAAAGGTTAAACATGTTCTAGAAAGTGGAAATATCGTTTCTGTACCAATTTCACCTGTTAGAAAGAGGTGATAGAAATCTTCGCCATTCATCAATGTAATTCTCTTATCCTGTCTGCCGCCATTAGAGAAGCACAGTGTCAAAATGACACTCTTCAGCTCTCCTGTGATTATCTCTATATATAGTGAATAAAGAAAATGAAGATGACATTATTTTAGAGCGCAAAACGAAGAAGAAGATGAAGAAGAAGTTCATTTGAGGCTGCAAGTTTGACTCCCAAGATCACAATTCTAGTTCGGGTTCCATACTAAAGATATTAAAATATATAAACAGTAAGCTAGAGAACAACCATTTGTCTGTCAGCGGATCAGTCAATACAGTGTCGAGCATAATATTAACAAGTTTATTTGTGAACATGAATAAAACAATTTGTGAAATACAACGCACGTAAGCACCAAAATGTCTTTGTTAAAGACAAAAGAAGTAAATCAACCAAGCGTTTGAACTTATTCAAAAGACCGGCTAGTACAAATTGAGGGGGCTGATAACAAACTCTTTGGCAACTATACCTTCGTTCTGTACGACTGGTGATGGACTACAGCCTTTCCATACAGACCACTGTGAGTACAAATAACATCTCATCTACTGACTGGGTGCAAAATCAATCTCTCAGACTAATTTGTGCGGGGATGAGATCAACACCAACAGCGGCGTGCGAGATTGATGCCAACATAGAACCGCTAGATATCAGGAGAAAGTGGTCACTGACTGATGCGGTTGAGAGATACAAGAGACAAGAAAAGGACCACCCAAATAGGGTACACATAGACACTTGGAAGCAAAAGATAAGATTGAAGCAATTGTCCACTCTGGATGAAGCAGAAGAGGAAAGCCATATTCACCATCTTCCAGAGGAGAGAGAAACGGAAAATAGGTTTTTTGGACCACCCCCTTCGGCAAATCTTTGCCTGCCAGTCATAAAAAAACACACTTGACCGAAAAGGCTGCCACCAAGGTGACTACACCTAATATCCTGAAGACATGTGCCTTGGAGACAGTCTCTAACTTCCCAAAATCAGCAGTCCTGGTCGATACGGATGGATCAGCATTCAAATCTACTTTTTTTGCAGGGTATGGTATCAATATGAAATACCCGGATGGGTCCATATACGAGTTTAGTGATTGATGCGGCGAAAACCGTTCAAATGGAGGCCAACGCTACGAGAACAGCAGTTGAGATTGTTCACCAATAGCTTGACTTGGGCGAATTGTTGCCGATGGATTTTGTAATTGTTAGTGGGCGCAAGTCGGTTCTGTGGGCGATGGATTAATTTTTTAAAAAGTGAAATTCTTGGTGAGGAGGCGATCAACAACATCATCACTGCCCACATGATAAATGTTATCTTGAAATGGATCCCTGGACATAGTGGGCTACTAGGAAACTAGATGGTAGACAGATTGGCAAAAATAAGAGCTTCGAAATAAAGGTTGGATAAACCTAGCAGTAACCACACAGTAAAACCAATTATTAAGGATAATACTCGGGAAATCTGGATGAACAGGTGGGCGACGGGAACAACAGGTCGCAATGTATTTCGCGAAATGTCACAGCCAAAAAGTAACGATGACATGAATAAGCTACATAGAAGAGATCAAAGTCATCTTTCAGTT
Organism: Ariolimax columbianus; assembly: GCA_036924085.1. Lineage (NCBI taxonomy): Eukaryota > Metazoa > Mollusca > Gastropoda > Stylommatophora > Arionidae > Ariolimax > Ariolimax columbianus. The sequence goes on along the minus strand of JAVGWX010000011.1, from coordinate 51,779,506 downwards.
CTAAACAGAACATACCAGAGTCAATATCCACTTGAACCTCATCAATCCCCAGCACCTGTCCCTGTGCAGATATTGTTCTCATCCTGATGAAACAGTTCGTCATCTACTCATTGAGTGCAAGGCGCTTGCGGAAGTGAGGAAATGACTTTAACATTTACTGCCGACAATTATCAACACACTGTACGGAGCAGTGAAACAACTGAAGAAGATCTGTAAAAATATAAGAATGGCATTGAGCTGTCATGAACAGGCTTGCTCAACAGCTGGGGGATAACAACAACAACAACAACATCCAAGAATGTTCTGGTCTACCTGTCTTAGTTTTGTTTTCTCTAATAATCTTTATCTTGCAACACTGTTGAACCAATGTAGACAAAAACAAAAATGTGTTGATTAAAACCGGTAAAATCGAAAAGTTGAATTTGATCATCCATCGTGTTTCCATTCTTTATAAATAGAGGGGTGTATTGTGTATAGGTGTACATCCAATGCAATGCAACATACGAGGTTTTAAATCACTTCATGTCCAGATTTATCTTGGTATGACCACTTCACCAAGTACATGATGACGGGAAAATTACCGTACTGTAAAACTACAATAGTGGAAGACATTAAAAATAGATACCCACACTCATTCATACAGCAGTCAATACGTTCTGATATCGCACAGAAGACTACAGTCTGGGGTTAATGAGAGCATGCAATCGCCAGAATAATCCAGAAAGACTAACATTTAATGAAACAAAAAGGAGTCGAAGACACTTAGCCTGGTCATTTTCCTAATTTTAGAGTTCAATGCTGTTTTCAATATAACAAAGACAATTCTTGATATGATTTCTGAGTAGTAAGATCAGACACACTTGTGCAGTGACGCGCAAGTTAAAAATCATCAGATCTTGATTATGTTGTTAGCGGATCGGCATAGATGGCGCCTGATAGGCGGCGGCTCTACATTGCTCTAATTTACGCATCCCCTACCACCAGTCCAAAAAATAGGCGATCGTATATTCCAGAGACTACTCACCTAGCAGTTGATAACAGATACTGGCACTGACCTGGCACGTGACCATTGGTTTCTTGCATGCCAAACATGAAACAAAGAAGGTCATACCTCCCCACCACGTCTAGCGACACAAGTGGACTGAAGATAGATAGATATAAGTAAATATTAACTACGGTGTCTTTTCCTTGCTTTTCTTAGCCCCCAAGAAAACAATTGGTCATTACTGTATTGACATCACACATAGGAGTTTCCCCTACTCAGATTATAAGGAATAACACCACTGTAACCTTCCAAAGCGACTGTACAAGGAGAGTACCAACCTCAAAATGTAAAAGCAATGCTATTGAATGAAACCGACTCAACAGGTCCTCTGTTCTCTGACGCAGACTTACTGGAAAGAAATATGATTTTCAAAATAGGAGAAACAATATCAAATTAGTGGCAATAATTTCAGAGTTGTCCTTCAAACCAAGAAGAATACTTTAAGCTCAGCAGTTTGTATGAGACCAGAGAATTCTAACAAGCTTTACAATATCCAAAAAGTGTGTATCTTGGTGTGTATGTGTGCGTAGTGTTTGTGTACGTGTGTGTGTGTGTACATGTTTGAGAGTACACAATGGGGTCATCACCTGTTTTTTTGCACAATCGATTTTAAGTATGTACAGAAACAAATAAATCGAAGCTTCAGCAGAACTGACGGTGTAAAGTACATAAAGACATTTACATATACATACATTCGTCTTCGTCTTTGTGTTGTTTTTGCGCTGCTAATAGAGATGTGCTGACATGGCATCAATCAAGCATACTATGTTGTCTTGGTGGATGTCAATATCTTGGATTACAAGCTCAGCTGCGGCCTTCAGTGCCACTGTTTCTGCGCGGAAGTTATCGGAGTATGTTACTGTTATTAATACTCGAGTTTTGTCTTCTCCGTTCCTGAGTCTGTAATAGAACCCTCCGCCTCCATTAGATGTGGTTTTATTAGATGGGCCATTTGTATATACGTCCATCCATGATTCTGGTCGGTACACTCTCCTAAGATATTATTCTGTGATAAATGTCCTTTATAAATATGTCTGACTTCTTTTCTTTCCTTTTGCCTTTATGGGTTCTACAATCTCAATGAATTTGACGTTTTTCTAAAGTGGAATTTGGGATGTTTGTTTTAAATCTCTAATCAATGCCTGGCTAATGATTTTGGTCTGCTTTTCCAAGTTCTGTTGTTCTTAATTTGAATTGTCACTGGTGACGAGTCATGAGTACATCGTTATGACCCCGAAAATAAGCTCCAGTCTTTGGAGTGCAAACATTAGAATTCACCTACCCGAAAAAAGTCGCTTCGGCGGGAAAACTGATGATGATTATCTTTTGGTACTGCGAGGTGTTAGTACACACTGAATTTTTGGAGCACGGAAATACGGTAAACTCCGTTCGATTTGTGAAAACTGTGCAGAAACTTTGGTACATGTAAGTGTGGGCAAGCATGTAATTATTCATCACGATATTGCTCATCCACATACAAGTCGACAAACACTGGTTGCATTGTAGAGTATGAAGCTCCCATATACCCATGGTACGTCTCCGATCTATCCCCTTGTGACTTCTTCCTCTTCCCTAAGCTGAATGACCAACTTAATGGACACCGCTTTGCTTCTGATGCGGAGGTACAAGCAGATGTGCGTACCTGGTTTCGGAAGAAGATGATTGATTGTTTCCCTTGACGCACGCTATAACTTGTCCGATGTTGACGTTTGCGTGTGGATCAGGATGGTGCCTACGTTGACAAATAATAATACATGACCTAAACTATATCCCAAGCTTTAAGAAAATGTATAGCTCACGTGTATTGTAAATCTTGCACATCCAAATCATCCTCGTATAACAATCAACATTGTTCTAAAAGATACAACGATCAACATTTATCTGAAACATACAACAATAAAAATGTATCTGAAACATACAACAATCAAGATTGATTTGAAACATACAACAATCGCTTTTCCTGTTTAACATGTGACAATCACAGGTGATTCAAAAGATACGACAATCACTGCATACCTAAATGATCGATAATCTTAAAGTTACTTTTCATGGTCCAGACACAAGTATTTAAAAACAACAACAACTACAACATAATGCAAGTTTCAGGGTCTTAGTTACATTGTACATTGCTTCTTCGTGTCGTTTCTTCTTGGAATTCTCGTCTTCATTGCACTCCTAGATCACGAAAGAAAGGAGAAAAACGGCAGATAACCGTAAATAAATAAGCACTGGAACCGATCAGCCAAATAAAATATCTTGGAGCGGTAATAAACTACTAGGCAGGCACTAAAGAAGAGCTAGTCGCACGACTATACTAACTACCAGCGTGTAGATATTTCTGTGCAATGGACAGGCAATCTCTCAGTAAAATAAAACAAACAAGAAATCAAAAATTTAAATACACCCAACACAATTATTACTTTTCCTGATATACAGATGTGTGTCAGATGCAACACTACAAAAAGAAAACCAAAAAAAATACATCCCAGCTACAATCTTTAGAAGTGCGGTGCTTATGATAAAGATCCAAGTGACCAACAAAGGGACACGTCTGCAGCCAGACAATACTGTCCGATCTAGAATCCCAATCCATGCATAGCACAGTAGAGCAGTATCAGATGCAGTTGTTTGACCATGTCTGTAGAATGAGCGAGGAACGGATACCACGGCAATAATAGGAGACCAAGAGCCATGCATCCACACCTACTGTACACTTTACCCTACGTTCTTTGGGAAGGCAGCAAACGACGGTCCCTGAGAGGGAACATGGACTGGACTGGAGCCGTCTCAGGCGAAGGATAGCGGATTGAGCAGTGTGGCGATCTCTCAGACCAGGATCTAATAAAATTATTTAAATAGTTAGTTTCTTTTTCCAATCATACCGTTAATCACGTAGAGAGCTTAAGTAATCTAACCTGCGACAACTGCATTGTTCGGTGGTTGGGAATCTGTGTCGTTACACAATCACTCCATATATACACCTGCCTTGCAGCCTCTCTATTGCCATGTAGTCAGGTATACCAGCATTATAATCCATCATTGGAAGTTGATGAGGGTGCACTATCACGAGACGACTGAACAAGCGAACGGTGTGGTTGAAAATGTACTTTTCACAAGACGTAGTGCCAGTCATACTTCGACTGTCTTCGTTCAGAAGAAGTAGTCCAACAGAAGCGACTGCAGTCTGAGTTGAACTATTATACACTTACTTACAACAAGTTTTATCTATGGCAGTTAAATTCCTTGTTACTTTTTTGTCGTATCTAACTGTAAGTCAACGTGTTGATATGTTTAACAAGGTCTGAACCTAAGGCAGTTTATCAAACTGTTTTCTTCGATCTTTGTATGTTCCCATAGCTGCAATAGCTAGCTAGACGTTAGAAAGGCTTAGTCATTGGTGACTCCTAGTCCTCTTTTATGTGGGTGGAGGTGGGGTATGGTAGGGGCAGTGTCTACATGACACTGATGTTGTAACGTGCACCATTCTTGACATGGAAATACGTTGCTACAATTCAGTTATTCTTTTTCAGATCTTCCTTTTTCCCTGTTATCTTGTACGCATGTTTTCCGATTATTTCAATTATGTACATGTATTGTATTTATTTCAGTACTTTGTTTTTGACTTACAGAAAACTAAAAAAAACAAAATAATTATCTTTGCTAAATTATCAGTTCTTTTTTCCAGATATAATTTTTTCAAGTTTCTGTTTATTTATCTACCTCTCTCTTCCCCTTCTCTCTCTCTCTCTCTCCCTCTCTCTCTCTCTCGCTCTCTCACCTTCTGTCTTTCATTTTACATTTTGAAAGCTCACGTTAATATACCAGTAGAGACGCTTTCAGAACGAATATTGACATATCAGAGCCCCTAATATTCGTTTCTTCATCAAGCTTCACTTAGAAAAACGTCCTCTTATCACAGACTGCCATTATTGGAGACACTCTGCAATTCCATGAAAAGATAACTTCTAATAATTAGCTAACGATCTCTAGAAAACACGAAAAGGCCATCAGAGTTATCTTACCAAACTGCCATGGACTCGCCGGCACAGACACAGATGCCGTTAACCCACTCTTCCGGTGGCGTCAACTGTTTCCGGTTCACATCTCCCATCAAGACACTCAGTATATCCGCTTGAGTTTGAGATTTGGGACTCAACTATAGTTGGCTGTCTCTAATTTTTTTTCTTTTTCTGGAATTTGCAGCCGAAGGACAACTTAACTTTGCCCCCAAGGCCAAATACAACATTAGAACGAGCGAAAAATGGCTGGTGCCATTAACACTGATCAGGTCCAAAGAATGTAATAAAAGATTAAAATAAGAACCACCGATGGGTGAAAACGATCTCAACTGAAGCGAATGTGACTTCTCATTATTGTGAAAAGAGAAGACTAAACGAGCCATTAATTGGTTGTTCTAGAAAGTGATTTTAAGGCAATTTCTTTGTATCTGTGGTTAGCGATGAGATTAGGCAAAGGCTAATGTGGCATACTAGCCTTCATAAATCAGATGTTATAGTACAATAACGATGTTCCAGCGACATTGAAAAATTGCTAATAGTTCACAATTTGTATGCGATTTTTTGTTCTGTGCTCTAACTAACATAATTCTATACTCGTTTCGAGATATTTAGCTTTTTATCTATCTGTTCAATTGATTCATCGTCTATGTAATGATCATCTTGACTTGCATAAGGAGAACTGTCCTGCGCTATTTTCTCTATTTTTTCCGAGCTTCTCTATATTCTCTTTGTATCAGTCTCTTGGGAGCCAAGATGCAACATTGCATGAACTGACAGCAGCAAGTGACACAAAGATGGCTGCTTTCATCGGGGTCAGCGAACTAGAGCTGACCCAGACCCTATACCGCCTCCAGGTGACGGCCCTGGAAACAGGCTGCACTAGTCACTAGTCTAGTCTGGGTAAAGGATAGGAATACAGGTGGAAAGAGAAATCTGGTACTTAAAAAAAAGCCCGCGGAAATCGGATGCGCTGGACGAAAGGTGCACACATCGCAGCCTCACTGTAAACTAAAAAACACAGCGTTCTTGTCAGCAAGAACTCTGAAGAAGAAAGATACATCAGCCTTTAGGTCTCTTCTATTTGTTCTTTAGCCTTTCTTTGCTTTTCTTTTCTTGTGGGTTCCATGGTAGGGATTTCCTGGGGATACTGTCTTGAGGCTTTGGCAGTGTGTAGCCTATCCAGCACCAACTTCTTACCCATATTTCTTGTACCACTTTTCTTTGATTATATGAGAACTACATGTGTCCTACACTGAATAATCTTCTTCTTCTTCGTTCTCAATCTCCCACTGCCAAACCATGAAAGGGTAAGTAGCAGAATGTAGTCCAGAGAACGGAATGCGTTGTGTTGTAGTTTAAAGCTTGGCTGCGATATTTGCACCTTTCGGTCCAACACATCCGACTTCAGCAATCATTTTTGAGTTCCGGGTTAGCATTCCCTCTTCGATCCCTTCTCCTTAGCCAGTCTGCCCTGCTGCAGCCTGTTATCCAGGATTACCGCGTGGAGGTGTATAAGGGTCTTGGCAGCTATGGTTCGCTGGCCCTGACGCTAGCCGTCAGCTATGGGTCGCTGACCACTGCAGCTCATGCGCTGCTCAGCATCTTGATCCCCACAGAATAATCGATATAGCAAGGTTTCATCGATGGGCATACGTCTAATATTTTCCAATGCAAAACGTCACAGGAGACTCACTACTACTGGATCAAACTGCTGAATCCAAACTCTTTAGACATTCCACCGCAGTTTCCAGATACATGGAGTGAACATGAAGTGAGTCTTGGCCATACGGGTGAGCCTGTCGCGAGCGACTGAGCACCCAGGATTGATCAACATCGTCATTGTCTGTTGTTGGATCGTCTTCTGTAATACCGGTTCCACACTCAATATTTTCCACTGAATGGTCATTTACATGTGGGAAAGGGAAACTTTTACTGGATAGGAACGTATAAGGCGACTGCACGCCTGTTCGTGTCGCTGTTAGAGATTTAAAATGGTTGTGAATAAGGCCAGCAATCGCATCATGACATGTTTTTTTTTGGTTTTTTTTTTGTGTTCGCCTTATTTCTCTTTCCCAAGGCGGTTTGTTACACTGTGGTTTTCATCTTGCGCCTGTCGGCCCAGTGCATCCGACTTCAGCATGCAATTTATGTAAGGGTCTGCTACCTCCTGCATTTTCTAAGGATTTGTTTCCCCGCGGTAACGACCGGTGCTGTGATGTGGATCGAACCCAGCACCTTCTGGTTGTACGCCGTGTCACTTAATCACTAGTCCACGCCGTCCCATTACATGATATGACATTACATTATATGGGATGTCAATGTGTTGTGACTTGAATTTCTAACAGGATAGTGTAGTCAGCCCCTTCAGAATCCTCTATAGTAGCCACTTTCAGCATACGCTGCAGGTTACAGTCTTAGTATCCTTTGCGCCTATATCGGTTCAGGTATCACACGATACCAGTAACCACCTCATGTAAAACTAATCACGACAAAATTCTCTTCTAAAACAGGTGATCAATTATTGGAGGCAGGCTTTATGAAAGAGGGGAACATGACTCGAAGCTGTTGCAGTACTGGCAAGATTTATAAAAGTACTAGCACAGTGTTTTTACCCATTGCTAAGGTCCCTGGTATGATGTGTAAGGCTGGTGAATAAAGGTTGTTTTCCCATGCAGTCGCCACGCAGACTAAGTGTTCTATTGAACATTCAATGGTGTAGGAAACAATATTTGTCTTGCGAGATTTTGAATACTTGCGCCCGGGTCTGAAAAACGGTGCCCATTTGCGAGACAGCATCAAGATCATACTGAGGATGGCAACAACGAATGTATCTATCTCGGCACAACAACGAATGTATCTATCTCGGCACAACAACGAATGTATCTATCTCGGCGGCATGATATGATCAGATGAGAGCAGCAGTCTGGATATGTCAAGGCGGATCGGACTAGCTGCGTCTGCTATGCACAACCTCCGAGGTTGTGGAGTAACGGCAAAATCTCTATTAAAATAACAGTCCGCATCTACCACTCCTGCGTGGTCCCAGGTTGCTGTACGGCTCCGACACCTGGACACTACTCAAACATGATGTGCCAAGACTGGATGTATTCCACATGCACAACCAGCGGAGTGCCCTAGGCATACGATGGCCTGACTACATCTGCAACGTGGAGGTCTCCGGTACGACAGACCTCCTCCCAATTTCAGAAACACTCGATCGCTGCAGAGTTTCTTTGTTCGGTCATGTTGTACGACTAGGTCAGGAAACACTCGATCGCTGCCGAGTTTCTTTGTTCGGTCATGTTGTACGACTAGGTCAGGAAACACTCGATCGCTGCCGAGTTTCTTTGTTCGGTCATGTTGTACGACTAGGTCAGGAAACACTCGATCGCTGCCGAGTTTCTTTGTTCGGTCATGTTGTACGACTAGGTCAGGAAACACTCGATCGCTGCCGAGTTTCTTTGTTCGGTCATGTTGTACGACTAGGTCAGGAAACACTCGATCGCTGCCGAGTTTCTTTGTTCGGCCATGTTGTACGACTAGGTCAGGAAACACTCGATCGCTGCCGAGTTTCTTTGTTCGGTCATGTTGTACGACTAGGGCAGGAAACACTCGATCGCTGCCGAGTTTCTTTGTTCGGTCATGTTGTACGACTAGGGCAGGAAACACTCGATCGCTGCCGAGATTCTTTGTTCGGTCATGTTGTACGACTAGGTCAGGAAACACTCGATCGCTGCCGAGTTTCTTTGTTCGGTCATGTTGTACGACTAGGTCAGGAAACACTCGATCGCTGCCGAGTTTCTTTGTTCGGTCATGTTGTATGACTAGGTCAGGAAACCCTGCACACAAGATACTACACAAGTCGTTCTTCGGCAACAAAATTCTTCGCCCGACCGTCTGGAAGCGCAGATGAGGCCGTCCGCAGTACAGTTTAGCTTCAGCAGATAGAAGCCTCAACCTCCGACCTAGACAAGGTCTGGAACCACGCTTAAGCAGAGGGTTGTGAATCTGACCGACCGATGAAATGGGTCTCAGGCACCTGAGCGAACATTATTATTATTATACCCCTCGGTCAACCGCTCCTGAAAATCTTAATCGTATCCCATTGACAAGCAAACACAATCGCTGCGCCGGAATTGAAACATAAACAAAACATACGTTACGACCAAATGACATTCGTGAAAAACAGAGTAACATAAGTGAAAACAGCACATTTTAACACCAATGATGAACAATAATGAGAGATGGATGTATCTGAGAGCACATCTATCCCAGATCATAGAAGTTTACACAAGAAGGGCAACTTTTATTGCTGCAACATGTTGTCCCCAAGAGGAAGCAGTAACACTATATTTAACTGAATGTTCCGTTCTGTTCTGTTAAGAGTCAACATCATTGCTCTTCTCCAAGAAGACCCAAATGTGTTCAGTCTATCTCAGAAATTGGCGAAGAGTGTTTGTACTGATGGTGGTTCATGTACCTCGCTAGTTGTACACACTTCTTCTCCCTCCTCTCAGGCGCCCGCCTTGATAAACCCGAGTATGATTTTAAAATCTTGCAATCTGTGCATTTCTGGTTCATCGCTGATGTGTCTTCGTTCAAATAACGGTCGTTGATCAACTTAAAAATGTCACCTGTCGTCATTGCCAAAGTCCACACAGCGGGTACAACCGAGACTAGGTTCCCAACTTTGGCAAGGCAGTAGATTCAAACACGTTCCCGGATTTGATAGGCTTCTATGTCGACCATCCACTCATACCACAACCAGACCTCCTGCGTCTTTAGAAGCACGGATTGGGAGTCAGAGGATGTCGGCCTTTCTTCATTACCGTGGTAGAATCTGTCAGATTTAAAGCATGGAAACATGTACATGGCTATTGAGATCTAGTGTCCTTACCGTTGTAGAATATGTCAGGTTTATAGCATGGAAACATTTATGTGGTAACTTGGAATTTAGTATCTTTACTGTAGTAGAATCTGTCAGATGTATAGAAAGGAAACATTTCTATGGCCACTTTGAATCTAGTGTCTTTACTTTAGTAGAATCTGTCAGGTTTATTGCATGGAAACATTTATATGGTTATTTGGGATCTAATATTTTTACCTCGGTAGAATCTGTCAGGTTTACAGCATGGAAAAATTTCTATGGTTATTTGGGATCTAGTAATTTAACCTTAGTATAAATGGCAGGTTTAAAGCATAAATACCATTTCTTGACCAATATTTGAATATCTAATATTTTAAAAATTTAGATTGACATGTCAGGTATTTTTCATTCGGATTAGATGATATAACTACTGTAGTATCTACAGTACTTTTTAAGAATAAATATGTGGTCTTAATAGATTGGATAGATTTATGAATATTTCAGTATACACCTCTTCTCTTTTCTCAGATATGTATGTCAGAACAATTGCACATATAGGAATATATTATTATTTCGCAAAATTTCATTAGATGTCCTATAGTTTTACAAGTTATATTAAAATAACGAAAGCTTTCCTTTTATCATGGTTCTAAAATATATTTTGCAGTATTAGTTCTTGGAAAACCCAACTTGTTCAATTAGAAATGTATAAAGCCGTTTAAGGTATTACGCCCCGAAAATCAGACGCCAGCATTACTTGAGGTTTGAGACAAAGCCTGGGACAATTGTTTGGACATTTTATGCAAATCGAAATCTCCAGCGTGTCATCGGATCGGAAGACCCCAATACGCGCGACCCCAGTGCTTGCTGGAACCATTATGGAGAAGATATTCTCACTTCCGGCCGGCGTCAAATCACTCCTCTTATTGCTTCCATTAAGAGGAAGTGACGAGTGTCAGGTTGTTTCTGCCGCTGCGCGCGCATGGTTTCACGGGACAGGACGTCTCAATATGCTAATCAGCGCGACGTGTCATTGACCCTGCATGGCTATGATAAATCAATTAATTTGCTCCACGCGAGTATTTCAAACAAATCCTCATCCATTTGAAGTCAAGGCCCCCCTATTAGTCTCCAGATCACTGGTTCATTAATGCGATATTGAGATACGGCGCAGCACCGGGAATCAGCAGTTCACTGACAAACATGGACCAACGTTGTTCAGGTCTTCAAGGGACATAATATTACCACAGTCAGATGCTAATTTAAGTAGTATAGTTTACCTATCTAGTGCGATGGGATATGCAAATATTACGTACTGGTCTTTGTGTCTGCGCTTGTCTACCCGACATTGTAATCAGGGGTGCATAATTAAGGAATAGGTAGTCTCAGTTAAGAACGAGTGTCCGATTTGTTTGAAAACCAGTTATCTGACAATCGAAACAAAGGTTCAAGACCTTTGTGCCGCGTATGTTGTATTACATAATGGGTAAAATAGAAAAGCTAGTATGTGCATGGCATGTTGCCTGCTGGGACAAGCGACCTTTAATCACCATCCTTCTTAATCCTTACGATGGACACCAGCAGTAGAAATAATTACTGTAATGACTGATTTCATTTAGTGCCATTAAAATGCATCAATTCATGGGCACTTCTCACTTATTGGTTTATAACATATATGTCCTTTTTAATTAATTTACCAGTTTAACTTCTAGGTATATGTTGAATACCTGTTAATGCACGATTTTTCTTTATGATTTTCTTCTTCTTCTTCGTTCGTTGTCAATCTCCCCTACCAAATCCTGACAACGGTGTTTGCAAGTTGCACGATTTTGTCTGGAGAACGGAATGCACTGTGTCGTAGTTTATGGCTTGCTGCGATATTTGCAATTTTAGGTTTGATACATCCGACTTCAGCAGGCATTTTTGAGAACTGGGTTAGCCTTTCTCTTCGATCCCACCTCCTTAGCAAGTTTGTTCTGTTGCTGCATGTTATCCAAAATCATCATGTGGAGGTGTAGAAGGGTCTTTCCAGCGCTGGTTCGCTGGCCCTGACGATAACGGTCATCGTTTGGTCAATTACAGTTTTTGCACTGATCACCATCTTTCACAATTTTCTCGTGAAATGTGGCCACTCCAACAATGCCACAAATTCTCGAGACAGGGGTTCGGTGTGATCACATGATCCCAGTACTAGTGGTCGACACGCAGAAGGCGATAACCATAGCACACCCATCTAGAAGACCCAGGTCCACCTTCATCAGCACGATCAAGATTTAAGGAAAGCGTCAGCAACACCGCCACTTAGAGCCCCTTTTCAGGGCGCACAGAAGAGCAAACTAGTCATTGCAGGCATTCATAACAACAATTTATTGGTCTCAGAGATGAGCAAAGGATCAAGCGGATGACTTCAGACCACAGGGAGATGAGTTCAAAACGACGGTAAGAAAAGGCATACTGTCTAACAGAATTGAAATAAAATACTTGCCTATACTCTACGTTACGATAGCATGAGCAAACGGCGTTTATTTCGCAGTTCTATAAATTCACACGACGGAGCTCAGTAATGGAAACAAACCCCGAAATTATAGTTTTTTGTTGTTTTTTTAATGTGAATTCTCTTAGAGCTTACTAGTCTAAAATATTACTAATCTTAGAGTTTATTAGTACGAGAGTTTCCTAGTCCAAGAGTTTCCTAGTCTCATATTTTATTAATCTAGGGTTTACTAGACAATTACTTTACTAATTACTAGTTTCAATTTACTAGTTTCAACGTTTACAAGTCTCGGAATTTACTTATTCAGAATTTACTAAACTCAGAGTTTGCTTGTCTTAGAGTTTACTGAGTTCAGAATTTACTAGTGTCACTGTTGACTAGTCTCATAGTTTACTATTCTGACAGTATATTATTCTCATAATGTTGTATTATATCTATCTATCTATCTATCTATCTATCTATCTATCTATCTATCTATCTATCTATCTATCTATCTATCTATCTATCTATCTATCTATCTATCTATCTATCTATCTATCTATCTATCTATCTATCTATCTATCTATCTATCTATCTATCTATCTATCTATCTATCTATATATCTATCTATCTATCTATCTATCTATCTATCTATCTATCTATCTATCTATCTATCTATCTATTTATCTATCTATCTATCTATCAATCTATCTATCTATATATCTGTCTATCTATCTATCTATCTATCTATCTATCTATCTATCTATCTATCTATCTATCTATCAATATATCTATCAATCTATCTATCTATCTATCTATATATATATATATATCTATTTATCTATCTATCTATCTATCTATCTATCTATCTATCTATGTATCTATCTATCTATCTATCTATCTATCTATCTATCTATCTATCTATCTAATTATCTATATATATATATATATATCTATCTATGTATCTTCATTCCACTTGTGTCGTTAGACGTCGTGGGAAGGTGTGACCTCCTTCGTTTCATATTGTTTTGGCATTCTAAAACTTTCTTGGTGACTTGCCAGTCAAACCTAGTATATGTTTCAAACCGATAGATTGGTAGTGTCTGGAATAAACGATCGCCTGTAATTTGGACTGGTGGTGGTGGAAGAGTAAATTATAAGAAAGGTAGACCCGCAGCTTATCAGGAGCCATATATGCCACGCTGCAAAACCACATAACCAAGACCTGATGTTATAGCATCACAGTCCCATATTTACGATATATTATCTGTTGGGCAAGAATCCCTAGAATAATTTCAGTAGATTTTTAACTTAAATACTGCCCGAGCAACAGCCATTAAGCCTACTTCTTTATTTACAACTTCAAAGGGATTTTTAACGTTTGCCGCACTGCACACGGTCGGGTGTCTCATCTCACTACTCACAGATCAATATACATTTTGACCGGTTGATCCACGTCAAAAAATGTCGGTCGCCACTGTGTTTTGAAACCGCGAACTGCAGCACCTTACCTTGAGACCAATAGGTCCTCCAAAAATAGAAATACCTTATTGAATCGGTGCCTGATTAGAATAGAGAAATTTAAAAGTTAGGCGAAGGTTACATGTTTATCGTAAAGTATCTACACTACTGACAGGGAATGACGATGTTATAGACTTCCGTACAAGCCATAAGCCTCAGCTTGCGCGTGAAAGGGTCGACAGCTCCTTTCCTTGATGTCTCTTATTTTTCTAGTCGTATGCAAGGTACCAATTTGCAGATGGGTCGTCTAAGAGGTAACGGTAGTGGGAGCTAAGCCTCGTAATATGGTAGTGAAAAGCGTGTACTCTACCACTAATCAGACGCTACGTATAGATGGTGCAAGATTACCACAACCAGATTCTAGTGTGACCTACGAAAAGTCCAAAAGGTCTAGTAGGGCCAGATACATGAAAAAATGAGAAACAAAGTATATTGGCTACACCAAAACATGATGCGTACTACCAGTTGAACAGAAGAGAACAGTTGGTGGTCTTCAGACTCCGCACAGGCCACAACAGACTGAGGTACCATCTATTCAATAAACTGAAGATAGGTGCTACTGACGTATGCAATTGTGGTACAGGGAAAATGACCGCTGAACATCTGCTGCAAAATTGCCCGACATACGTGGACCAGAGAAAGCACACGTGGCCATCACCAGTGGCAACACTAGACAAGCTCTTTAGCAGTGTCGACAGCCTCAGGATGCTTTCTTCGAACAAATTCAAGTTGACGTCTGACAGCGTACAAAGAAGAAGACGCTAAGTATGATTCGAACACTCAAGAGGAACTGTTGGAAAGAACACATGAATATAACGTTAAAAGATGGGCGCCGTAAGTAGTCTGTCGAGATCTTTGTGTAGGACAAGGACAAGAATAGGACAAGAGAGCATGTTGTAAAAGACGACTAATTTTGAGACATGTGACATGGTTAGGGAGTCTGTTGAGAGCAGCACAGATGGTACCTAACAACCTGCGGGTCCACATTGCTCTAGTGTTTGAGTCTATTAAGATAGACTCGCACATCGGTTATCCGCCCTCCGTAACCGCTTGTCCCAACGCAGCGGGGTATTAAGCTACTCGAGCCTAGTTCGCTAAACAGGAACCCCTTCTTCCGGCTTACATCCAGCTCGTACAATAGCTGGGAGCTACACATGGCCATCTGTCTCTGAAGAAGTACAGTTCGACTAAAAACTAAGAACTATGATGGCGCTGGTTTTTGACAGTACACATATCAGCTGATACCATTGCAAGACTGTCTCTGCTCTGGAATTCTCAGGGCAAGAGAAGTAGAGACAGACCAAAACACACACGGAGAAAGGAGCTCCAGCCAAACAACAAAGAGAGACGACATATGTAGACAGTTAAACTGATGGCACAAGACAAGTTGGTTTGGGGAGTGTTTCTTGAATTCCGGTGCTCTAAAAGCAACATATATACTGTTATGATGATGGTTGTTGTTGTTGGTGTTGTTGTTTTATGCCAATCTAGAGTAAGTTAACATCTCGAGCGTGCTGATGAATGGAGACCGTGGTACTCCTGGCCTTTGTTCTATGCTTGGTTTTATTTGCATGACGCCTACTACTTAAGGGATTACTTCGTTCTACATCGCCTGTTTGTAGGGAACGCTACTTGGACGAGAGATAGTGGTTTTGTTAGTATATTAACGGGTCGTCCTTGTCAGTATGTTGTGCCTGAACGGACTAACGTCTCAGTTCCCTAGATGATAATGGTATACCATATGGAAACATGAATTATAAGGCTCCTTTCTCACAATCAAAGAACATAACCGATGTTACATAATGCGGGTGTTGATAAAGGCATCACAGCAAGGTTAACAAACAAAGTCCTGTAACAGAAACTGCATTCTGGAATAAAATGTGAAAGACTTCATTGTACTAAGCCACAGCTCATGAGAATGTACCCACATCAACGTCCACTGATGGTTTACAGCGCTAGCAGATCTGGCTACAGGGCAGTGGGGCGACCTCGAGGCAGGTGGATAGATGAGATTAGAGCGATTGTGCAACAACAAGGGCTCACATTGCCTGACGCAACGCACTAGGAGCAGGATAGACGACATAAGCTCCCCACGCCGCTCAATAGCACAAGTGGAAAGACAACTAACTACATAACAAAGACATTGGTTTTTTTCTCATTTCCTTAAAGTTTGGAGATGTGGAGTTTAAAATATTGGTTATTCTTATTACATTGGGTATGTAGGAAATGAAAGTAGAGAATATTGTTTTTTTTTTTTTTTTCAATTGCATTGTGCGCTTGAGAGATGGAACTAGACACACATTGGATTTCCTATTTCATTTTGATTTTTAGAGATGAAGAGAGAAAAATCTTGGTATTTCTCGTTGCATTATGTGTTTGAGAAATGAAGAGAGTGAAAGTTGCTTTTCGCATTACCTGGAATTAAGAGAGAGAGAGAGAGAGAGACAGAGAGAGAGAGAGAGAGAGCGAGAGAGAGAGAGAGAGATTATTTTTCTTATTACATCATCTCATTGAGAGATAAAAGGAGATGATTGGCTTACTCATGGACAAATCGAATTGAGGGAAGAAAGATGAGACTTTGTTTTCTTACTCTCTCATGTTTTTATGTGAAAGAGAAGGATTCATTCATTCCATATGTTATGATTTTAAATATTGGAAAGAAAATTATGTTTTCTAATCAAGTTGTAGAGTGGTGTCCTGATAACAGAATGCGACCCCTGTAACCGTCCACTAATGCCATAAAATGTGACTAAAAAAGATATGAATGAAGTTAACAGTTTGATCTTGTAAACCATAGTTGTTTAAACCGTCGCTACAATTTCTTGGATTCAGGCTTCCTGTAAATGACCCAGCTGTTTTTGTGAGCCTAATCTTCACGTGAAGTGAACAATTCAATAATGATCAATAAATTCCCGATTTCCAATAATTCAGTTCAGATCAGGTTTCATTTATACATTCAATGCCGGCTAGTCAGTTTAGTTCAAATGTCATCTACACATGGAAGGTCGGCTGGTCAGTTAAGCTCAAGTGACATCTACACATCAACGATCGCCTGGTTAATTCAGTTCAAGTGGCATCTACACATGGAAGGTCAACTGGTCAGTTAAGCCCAAGTGACATCTACACATGGGAGGTTGGCTGGTCAATTCAGTGCAAGTGTCATCTACACAAGGAAGGTCAGCTGATCAGCTCAGTTCAAGTGTTATCTACACATGGAAGGTCGACTGGTCAGTTATGCTCAAGGAACATCTACACATGGAAGGTCGGCTGGTCAGTTAAGCTCAAGTTACATCTACACATGGTAGGTTGGCTGGTCAATTCAGTCCAAGTGGCATCTATACAACCATTGTAAGCTGGTCAGCTCAGATCATTTCCCATCTTCACATTAAAGCTAGACTGTAATGAATCTCAAACGTCCTCTGTTTCTTGCCATGATAGTCAGTCTGCCAGGTCCATTCCTGTTCACCAGTTGATGTTTTCCGGTCATTTACAGCGTTGTTGACCTCTGACATTTTTGCCCTTCACCTTTGCTATCTGCATATTTATACAAACTGTTACGTCTTTTTAAGTGTTAAATATGTCTGACAGTGCAACTTCGTTCATCTATTTATCTTTTTGCAACTAATTTGAACAAGAATGTCGAATATTTGTATTTTTTTTCATGAGATGCGCCTCAATATTCTATATTTTCACATTTCAAATTCTCTTCTACAATCGTTTGTTCATTGTCCAGGTTCATATGACATAAATCAAAGACGAAATAACGTGACAAGTGATCATTGTTTTCAATGTTTTCACTGAATTGTTTGGATGCCTATATGTGACATATGCTGTTGGAAATTGGTTTGCCTATCCCTATTCTCTTGCTGATATCCAGTTTGCATATATCATATTCCGTTATCAAATTTACAAGTTTGAAAAGCATTTGACATGTTCCAGTAGTTGAAAGTCTAATTTTATCTGCAGATTAGATTTCGAATCTACTTTATCATTTATCGTAGTTTTTATTTTGAGAATGGCAATGTCCAGTCTATGCACCTGCCATTTCTTCTTCACTCGAGTCACCAATTTCAAGAGGTCTGATCTACGTACACCATTTTGATTCCTTTATAAGCATTGTCGACCAGCTCTTCTCTGTTCGTTGTCAAAGGATAATAAATTCAATTGTAGGCGACGCAGCTGATCCAAATATCTGACGTTGGCCTGTCGTCGATGTTGCTGTCTGTGAAGTCACTACACGAGCTTCAATTTGAAAGACCACCCACGCATTGAAAGAACTAAACCACGATGCGAAACCACCTGGGACAAAAGATATATCGCGAGTTCGATAAGATCGTCAAAGAAACCTATTCCGAATAAAGAAATAAATCTCTCAGGCAGAGGTTACGATGTGATTCTTTCTGCTTGTAAGCTCTTCAGATTACTGGGGCAGGCAGGCTGTTGTTTGTGAATTATATCTACTGATTTAAGCCGATGAAAACTGCAGCAGAAACAATTGTTGGGGTGATCTACAACGAAGTTGTCCTTTGTTCTTTTCTGTGTGCGATTATTCTTTCCATTTTCCCCTATGGTTCCTTTCTAATACGTCCTACTATTAACGTTTGTACTTCCTTTCTTAAATCCGAATGATTGTATTAATCCTCGTTTTCACATCAACATATGCACATATATATCTATATGGGTGTGTGTATATATAAATATATATATATATATATATATATATATATATATATATATATATATATATATATATATATATATATATATATATATATATCATAATTACTATTATTATAATTTTAATTTCAATAGACGACCAAATCCCCCACGTCGATTAACTGTGCCCACGAATAAAGGCGAGGTCCATGAGGCGGATAGCTTTCACGAGGTGCGAGCGATTTGTCGCTGTCCGGTGTTGCGCGGCTACCTAGGGTAGTCTCCGTGTTGGACACGTTCTTTTCCAACATTTTATTTCGACGGGTAGATGCAGGATCTGGTATCCAGGACTCCATGAGGGCGGCAGGCTACATGGCCGATGATAGAGACGCCGCTACTGTCCATCATAGAAACAATACTCTCGAGATGTGTTTTTTGAACGTCCTCAGAGATGGCAACCACATCACACAATTACATTCCAAGGATACGCCTCTGACTATACATTTTGAAGTCTTGAGGGCTCTTTTAATCCATCACAATATCGTCTAAGTTTCTGAGCCATACAGGCAGGATTTGTAAAGGCGTAGATTATTTTACCAGTTAGAACCTCTGATTGGACCAGACTCTGTGCGCGGAGTTCATAGACAAGGCTGCCATACTGATCATTCCGACAACGTAAGGACTGCTAAGTACGTTTGGGTCTTCCGTCATTCTCTTCAAAGGTAGAGCATCACCAAAACTTTAGATTGTGTTCTCCACTCTAGAAATATGGAGATCGTTCCTGGTGCTCCATAGGGTTTATCAGTGTATGAAAGTCCTAGTCCGGTCTTAAAGCGTTGTCTGCATAATGAAGGTATGTCACACGTACATCACCATCTCTCACTTCTGGATTGTGTGCTTTCATTTGTGCAAGGCTCAAATCCCCAGCGTAGCGGAGCAGCGAGAACGTCAGATAAAGTGGGAATTTTTCGGCGAGGGCCTGACCGAGGCGTATTTTTGCGTTAGTGTTACAGCGGAGCTCCTATATCAGCCGTGTCAAGGTGTCTGGGAGTCCCAAATGTTTTAATATCTACCACAAAGCTGACCTATCCACGAAATCGAAGGTCGTCCTGAAGTCTACATCAGAAACGTGAAAGAGGCGACTGAACTCGCGATACATTTCCGTGAGGGTGCGAAGTGCGAAGATTGTATCCATCGTGGACCGAAAGGGAATGAAACCTTACTGTTGGGGGCGTTGATTTCTTTTCAGCAAATGTTGTTAACAGAAATAAATACCTATACACCTATACATGTGCAAACGCTATTTTATATATATCGTTTTTATCATATACTGTTTTCTAACTTATATGACGTAAGAAGCTATTATAGAAGGTTATGTATGGGACACGCAACCAAACCATATAAAAGTCAATCTTATAGAAACCCACAACATAAGAATGGAATCAGGGGCTACTAAAAGCTAATTAGGTTAAGGTGTGTGCTGCATATGCAATTCAATAAAGGGAGCGACGGGGTTTTAATCAGTGATTGGTGATTGATCCCTATGATAAAACATATATTTTGAAGAGAGATAAAACGCTTGGCAATCTATTGAAAGTGATGAAAAGTTCTTTCTTTATGTAATGTCTGTAACAATCTAGTAAGTATATTTCCAAAACTAGATGTGTTATGGCGTTAGAGCAAGAGACGCTGAAGTTGTTAAGGGTTTTTACAAAACATCTATTTATGCTAAATGATATTTAGCTCACTTCAGGTAACAACTGTTTTACAAGCAATGTCTTAATGTGGAATATACAGTGTGCAACCTTAATTTCTTTTAAATTCTTGCTATTCTTGGTCAAAGCTGAAAGACCACCGGCATGGCCTAACATGGCTGGGGATCGATCAATTGACACACCAGTACGGTCTTCCTACTTTTAACCAACACTTGAAGTTTTAAATAATAAATATCAACTTTTTTGTGGACATCAATTTCACTAGCTCTCTCAACTCAAGAGAACATACTATTTCTTCTTGAATTGCGTCAGAACGCCAGTATCAAACATGCACCATCAGGTGTGAATTTCTACTGACACTGAATGGCTCACCCACATGCTACACGCAATGTCCACTAACACTCTTGTCTTTGACATGTTCCTTAAAGATGTTTAATTCAAAATTGACCATTATATTAGTACTGTGCTAACCGACTTATCGTGCTCTGATATACCAGAAAAAAAACAACTTGATCTATGATTGAAAACCCCGTGCTACTAACAAAGCACCAAACTAACAAAAGTTGAACTACATTGATACGATCTGTTATAGACTTCATTGCACAGCTTATGTGAAGTAGGGTGGCCAGTTTCCTTCCTTGCTGCTTTTTTTCCTTAATCGTAGGTCAGGTACCAATTTACGAATTGACCCACAGTACAGCTGGGTCGACGAGCTAGTCGGTAGTACAGTTAAACTATATCATGAAGAGACGACTTACAGTACGGTCTGGTCTTTCTAGTAAGAAACGACTAACAGAACGGTGTGGTCTCTCTAATAAGATACGACTAACAGTACGGTATGGTCTCTCTAGTAAGATACGACTAGCAACAGCACATTCTGACCCCTCTAGTAAGACGCGACTAACAACAGTAGGGTCGGGTCTCTCTAGTAAGACGAGACTAACAACAGTACGGTCGGGTCTCTCTAGTAAGATACGACTAACAACAGTACGGTCTGGTCTCTCTAGTAAGATACGACTAACAACAGTACGGTCTGGTCTCTCTAGTAAGATACGACTAACAACAGTACGGTCTGGTCTCTCTAGTAAGATACGACTAACAACAGTACGGTCTGGTCTCTCTAGTAAGATACGACTAAAAGTATAGTCTGGTGTCTCTAGTAAGATACGACTAACAGTACGGTTTGGTCTCTCTAGTAACACGCGACTAACAACAGTACGGTCTCATCCATCTAGGATAAAATACTCTCTAACTAATTGCTTTGCACACAAGGCCTTTTACACAAGCTAAACAGTTACCTAGTGACGAGTAGCATTCTAGGTTTGAAAGAAAAGTCTAGAAACACGACCACGAAAATGACAAATTACGAAAAGACAGTAACACTTTTACCTAGTTATCCAAAGACATTACTTCATTCACGAGTAGCTGAATTCTTACTTTACAATTCTTTACCTCCCTGGTCTGAGTTTAAAGCCAGTACCAGGAAAAAACCGGCCACATTTGCTAGAAGACGCCGTCAGAGGCGCTGAGAGACACCTTAGTCTCACCAAATCCAGGCAATTACAAGATGGGGTAAGGGTGTGACTGAGACAAAGAAAGAGCCCATGCGCTTGGCCGCCATTGGCAATAGAAAGATGTTAGCCTCAGGATGATGGTGTAGGCGCGTGCTCTTGCTGGCAATCGTCGGCGGTTTTTTTTTGGTGTAAGTGCGAATGGGGTCAGGAGGGAATGCTGTTTATTCCTTTATTTCTATCGTTTTACTTCCTCTAATCTGTACATACTTTGTTTCTTCTCTTAGCT
The DNA here is from genome assembly GCA_036924085.1 of Ariolimax columbianus. Classification (NCBI taxonomy): domain Eukaryota; kingdom Metazoa; phylum Mollusca; class Gastropoda; order Stylommatophora; family Arionidae; genus Ariolimax; species Ariolimax columbianus. Next base: position 51,757,410 of record JAVGWX010000011.1, on the reverse strand, counting down.
ACCTCGATACAAATATTTGTTTGCAAATACTGTCTCTGTAACTTCAATTATTTCTCTCTATCTCTTTGTTTTCAATCTTTCTTAATTATTTTTCTCTGATTTTCTTTATTTTAAATCTCATTCTCTCCCTAATTATTCCACTCTAATGTTTCATACTAATCTTTTTTCTGTATATATTGCTCACACTTTCTCTTGTGCTATCTCGAACTCTATTTCTCTCACTCACTCTTTCCCACTCTAATTGTTATTATCTCTCTCTCTCACTTTTTGTTTCTCTCACTCTTTATCTTACCCTATTACTTACCTTTTCTATCACTCTCTCTTTCTAACTTTCACTCTCACTTTCAGTTTCTTACTCTCTCTCTCTTTTTCTCTTTCTCTCTCCCTCTCTCTCTCTCTCTCTCTCTCTCACTGTTTTCGGTAAATAATAACATTATACGATTGACATTATCATCACGTATAATGTGTCTTCTATCTTTGTGTTTCTCATCGCTGATCTAACTCTAGCATCCCACCATGTCTACAAAACTCACATTTCCTGTATATTCCTGTACAGAGCAAACATGTCAGCTCTTCTTAAAGGAGACATGGGTTCAAAACGTCGATAAACAGAGCGTGCCTTTTTTTTTTCTTTCTACCGAAGGTAAAGTACGAGTATTTTAAAAAATATTCTGTACACCCTGCATCGACTGCAAGGACAAGCGACTTTTATTCCATAGCATTATAATTTAAACAGAAATTTAAAAAAAAAAAAAAATGATAATGAAATAAGTTGTGGAATAATTTTTAATTTGTCGAATCAAGGGAACAAAACAAGAATTCTATCTAAAGGTCGTTTGTGAAGTACATTCATGTTCTTCTTGTCTTTATTTTGCCCCATTTGAAGCATATGGTTACCATTGCAACTGGCCTCCTTATATCAAGTTTTTGGTAAAAAAATTCGTGCAGTCTTGTCGCGATGGTTTATGTTGGAATTCGTTTACACGACGTAGTTGTTAATTTCATGGTCAACCTAATGTCGTTGTCTTTTACGACATGCTTTGATGCTCCAGAAATTAACGTGGACCTCATACTACTCATTAATCAGTCATTTGACTGTATACAGCTTTTGGTCTATAAATTGGACTTTTCAATCCGTGAGACACAATTATTGTTTATGTGTATCTTTGATCCATTAACGTAACCTCATTTGCTCTTTGACTCATTCATTTGACTGTATAAGACTCAAGCTCCATACATTTAATTTCGTCCAATTAATGGACCAGACATATTATGTACATGTCTATTTGGTCAACTAACTTGACCTCGTGCAACCCTTGGCTGGGTCACTTACTTGACTGCGTACGGCCCTCGCAGTAAATACGTTTGAAAACTCTGATCTAGACCAACATAAAGAGATTCCCTTTGTGACTTATCCCGACTTCAGCCAACAAGCCAAGGATCTCACGCTATTTACAGCGAACAACGTTTAAGGCAACCGTATGAACAAGTGCGGACATCTGGTGATTTGAACGCCATAATAGCTGTCCTTCCAGAGCGTCTTAAGGATGTTTACCTACACCAAATAATTTCGTTATTCTATTGAGCCTTGCCCGTACGACTTTCTGAAGGCCATGTCCTGTCTAGTGGACTGTTCCACTACACACGCCCTTCCCTGCTGTGTCCGCCCTTTGTGTAGCCCTGCAGTGAAAGTCCTTTACACTCTGTTTTACTCTTGACCTCTCAAGGACAGACGCCTTCGGCGATCTGTCTGTTAAGAGCCGGTCTGAGCTCATTAGAATCCGGGAAGGCATTTTATTTTTCTCACCCCTTTTCTTAAGCGAGGAACTGAAGTTAAGAAAGACAGTATGTACATGAGCGAAAAAATAGCATTAACTCAAGCTGATATAACCAACACAGACATATACCAGGCTAGGAACACTACAACTGTAACCTCTCAAGCATGTTGTAAAAAGCGACTAATACAGGCCGTGTTAGAAAATCATTATGCACAAATAAATTACTCTTAAAAAACAAACAATGCAAATACTCGGATAAAAGCTTCGAGTAAAGCAACCATCTGTATTGGTGGTTCTATGTTTCATATGGATCAAAAAAGCAAATCATCTGATTTAATCATAAACTACCATGTCTGTGGCTGAAATCTATATATGCCTCTGTACAAGAAGGGAAAATATTTGCTAATTAAATCGACCTCCCCTATATAATAGAATCACTACTGTTTAGTGGAACGAATGACACATCTACTTTTAATTATATTGTCCCTTTTTAACTTCAGTCGAGGTATAAGGAACACACTACAATTGCCCTCCGTTCATAAATTACCCAGAAATAAAAACGTGTCTTATCTCCACGTGGAGCACATGTCTTCAGCAAATACATGATCCACCGTTAAAAGTTGAAGTTGTTAAGGCTTAATTTCATAAGAGATACAAAGTAGGACCATTCTAGTATTCAATGCATTTTATAGAACGCTTATGAAGTCTGGTGTGCGTCTTTTACCACGAATAGCGTAATGATACAGCACTCACCTTTTTGGGTAAAGGTACTGTGTACCAATTTGCTATAGGCACAGTCCTGTTGATCTAATTGTGCATGGGTACCTGGCATAAGGCTAGGGAAGTCAAACGCATGGTGGAAAGGACTGGTCACTCTATGACATACACGCTACTTTGACAGTATACTAAAGTCTCTAACAACTCCATTCCTCTGCAGTAATGTAACTACTATTGGATAAACCTTTTCTTAGTATACTGAAGTCTCTAACAAATCCAGTCCTCTACAGTAGTGTAACTACTATGGGACAAACGTTTCTTAGTGAACTGAAGTCTCCAACCTTATTCCTCAACAGCAGTGTAACTACTATGGGAAAAACCTTGACTTAGTAGTACACTGAAATCTACTTCATTCCCCGACAGTAGTGTAATTACAATGGGGAAAACTATTTTCTTAATAAATTGAAGTCTCTAACAACGTCATATCTTTTTTGAACTTCATCAACTCGATTATTATGACCTTTGCGTTGCACTACAGGCTCTGTTAATAAATACGAAGGCAGACATGGAAACACAATAGGACATGCATCATAGTTACTGGAGATTGATGATATCATAAATGCCTGCACAGTAGTGGCACTTTCTTTTGCATTGGATGCTGTCCCAATGAGTTTTCCTACTGTGTAGTTCAAAGCAGATTTGACCTAGATTTCATCCATCTGAATTGCAATTTCTTTTTTCCTTAAAGACAAGTTGCTGCTTTCGGTCATTGAATTATTTGCCAATAGCAAACTCAGATGATCTTGACATGGTGGGGATCAGGTATTTAAGCATTGATGGATGGGGAAGACACAACAACTTTGATTTTCGTAAAGAACCTGTAGCAGGGGGGAGGAGCTGAGGGGGCGATCTAAGCCATAAATGGGAATCACTGGGTTCTGCTGCTATATCATGTTCTGATGTCATGAGATCTCATCAACATTAGCTGCTCGTCCAGAAACTGCAGATTTCGGTATGTAACATCATTTTATGTGTTATTTAAATAGACAATCAATTGATAGCCTGCACTAGATGCTAGTGGGCTTTTGTGAGTTAATCATCAACACTTTCTTCCCCGTCTTCCCATAAACAATAACTCAACAAATTTTCTACCTTGGACCATCTCTCAGTTTTTCCATTATAAGAAAGTCAATGTAATGACTGTGCTTCAATTGAGCCAGTTTTAATATAAACTTTAAAATACATATCTTGGCGGTTGTTGATACTGAGTGATGTGGCAGGTACTGTGTTGGATTCTACATTTATTGTATAAAACAGAACACATTTATTGCTCAAGCATGTCTGAGGCCATGGTCCTTTAAACTGTTGCTCTAATTTGGTTTCATAAATCGTTTACAGGGTCTTGAAATCCATTATCAAATCTGATTTCAGCTACTTTAAAACAGAGTTGTCATATCTTTTTTTTAACTTCATAAACTCGTTTATTTGGATCGTTTATTTGTTGATAAATACGAAGGCAGATATAGAAACACAGCAGGATATTCATCAGGTTTCAAAACTGGACGACGTTGTATACTGTGTCCTAAGCCATCATAGTCTTTGAATTTGTTGAATCTACATGTGAAAGTGTTTTATACAGACTTCACTCCGTATGGTTGGAACCCCGGTGAAAGTGTTTTATACACACTACACCACATTTGGTTGGAACCCTTGTGAAAGTGTTTTATACAAACTTCACTGTGTTTGGTTGGAACCCTTGTGAAAGTGTTTTATACAAACTACACTATGTTTGGTTGGAACCCTTGTGAAAGTGTTTTATACAAACTACACTATGTTTGGTTGGAACCCTTGTGAAAGTGTTTTATACAAACTACACTATGTTTGGTTGGAACCCTTGTAAAAGTGTTTTATACAAACTACACTATGTTTGGTTGGAACCCTTGTGAAAGTGTTTTATACAAACTACACTATGTTTGGTTGGAACCCTTGTGAAAGTGTTTTATACAAACTACACTATGTTTGGTTGGAACCCTTGTGAAAGTGTTTTATACAAACTACACTATGTTTGGTTGGAACCCTAGTGAAAGTGTTTTATACAAACTACACTATGTTTGGTTGGAACCCTTGTGAAAGTGTTTTATACAAACTACACTATGTTTGGTTGGAACCCTTGTGAAAGTGTTTTATACAAACTACACTATGTTTGGTTGGAACCCTTGTGAAAGTGTTTTATACAAACTACACTATGTTTGGTTGGAACCCTTGTGAAAGTGTTTTATACAAACTACACTATGTTTGGTTGGAACCCTTGTGAAAGTGTTTTATACAAACTACACCACATTTGGTTGGAACCCTTGTGAAAGTGTTTTATACAAACTACACTATGTTTGGTTGGAACCCTTGTGAAAGTGTTTTATACAAACTACACTATGTTTGGTTGGAACCCTTGTGAAAGTGTTTTATACAAACTACACTATGTTTGGTTGGAACCCTTGTGAAAGTGTTTTATACACACTACACCACATTTGGTTGGAACCCTTGTGAAAGTGTTTTATACAAACTACACTATGTTTGGTTGGAACCCTTGTGAAAGTGTTTTATACACACTACACCACATTTGGTTGGAACCCTTGTGAAAGTGTTTTATACACACTACACCACATTTGGTTGGAACCCTTGTGAAAGTGTTTTATACACACTACACCACATTTGGTTGGAACCCTTGTGAAAGTGTTTTATACAAACTTCACTATGTTTGGTTGGAACCCTTGTGAAAGTGTTTTATACAAACTACACTATGTTTGGTTGGAACCCTTGTGAAAGTGTTTTATACAAACTACACTATGTTTGGTTGTAACCCTTGTGAAAGTGTTTTATACAAACTACACTATGTTTGGTTGGAACCCTTGTGAAAGTGTTTTATACAAACTACACTATGTTTGGTTGGAACCCTTGTGAAAGTGTTTTATACAAACTACACTATGTTTGGTTGGAACCCTTTTGAAAGTGTTTTATACAAACTACACTATGTTTGGTTGGAACCCTTGTGAAAGTCTTTTATACAAACTACACTATGTTTGGTTGGAACCCAGTCTTTTCGAGGAATGTGACGGATTCATTTTTATCGGAGCGCTAGGCTGCGTGTTTTCGAAAGAAATTGAAAGACAGTAGTACATTCTTCGCCTTTGTAATTTGATCTACATTCAGGCACACAGCACATGTCAGGCATATCTAATATTCCTTCGAATCAAAATGCACATACATTATAGAAAACTGCTAAAATGTGTCACAAATAATAAAGACTTTAAAAATCAACGGTTCAAAGATAGCTACTTTCCGTGTCGGAAGTAACAGCTCAGTTGAGGAAGAGAGGAACGCACCATGGGAACACTGGAGCAGGTCAGCAACTTTAAATATCCAGGAGTGGTAATAGACAGCAGGAGAGGAATCAAAGAAGAGTTAACTGCATGAAGGGTAGCAGCAGTTAGACTTGTTCATGCAATAAACAGAGGATTCCTCAGCAAAAGAGAAATGAGCAGGAAAACAAAGACGGATGTATACCGCTCGACCTATGTGCCTGTCCTGACATATGGATTTTAGTCATGGGCAATGACTACTGCCCAAGAAAGGCAACTAGAAACTTCAGAAATGAGGTACCTAAGAAAAGCGGTTCAGGTGACGAAAAGGGACAAGATCCGTAACTAGACAATACGTAGCAATCTCTAAGCTCAACCCCTGCAGACACGAATGGAGCAGTCCCAACTACAGTGGATTGGCCATGTCTGTAAAATGGAAGAAGATCGGATACCAAAGCGGTCATGGGAGATAAAAAGTCAAGGACGCAGACCCCCAGGACGTTCCAAAGTACGTTGGGAAGACAACATACGGCAGTCCCTAAGTGATAGAGGGCTGGATTGGAAAGAGGCCATGAAAAAGACGGCGGATAGAGCAGTGTGGGGTTCTCTCTGGAAAAACCTCTACACCTCACGGTAGAACAGGAGCGACTAAGTAAGTAAGTAAGTTGCAGCTCGGACGGGAATAGTGACGTCACTGACAAGAGCAACAGTGCCTTAAGTTATAAATGACCGTGACGTATCATTGTTGATGTTTTTTTCCGCTGATGACCTTGATATGTAGGTCAACCTAGTCCTATACATTGCTAATGGGGATGATGTTTTAGCAATATCATTGAATGAGGCTCTTTTTGTTTATGATGTGCTGTAGCCAATCCGCTTCCTCCTTGCCTTTTCTTGTCTAGCAGTAAGCCAGATACCAATTTACATCTAGGTGGACTTATATAATTGGTAACACGGGTTGGATCCCATGCCTTATCGGGAAAAGCAAGTGTTATCCGAATATGCTCTCAGATGCTCTTAATGAGTCATTCACTCTTGACTTATTGCCCCTGAAAGCGGGTTGAAGTAGCTCTACTTATATCACAACGCGTACTGAAGAACGTAGACGGGCCAAACCTAGCTGTAGTGAAAAGTTATTATTCTCAGCAGGCGCAACCATACCGGAGTCACAGTGTCTATCCCCATCGACCTACAACAAACTTATTCAAGATAGCGTCTGGAAGGGTGCAAAGGAGAAGCCACGTTACATCGGATGGTAGAGTTCAGGCAGCCTTCAGTTCTGTTGGGGAGGCGGTGATCTGTTTTAGCCAGGTGTTGTTAGGGCGGACCCGAGTACGTCTCCTGGATGAGCAGGGCCACTTCTCGTCTATCGCTCCCACGGCCTGCCGAAGCATATCGTTGGATTGGATTTCCCGTTAGAGACCAGAAACGTGACCGAAGTGGAAGAAGTGAAGGAGAGTTGAGTGCGTCGAGCTAATCCACTGTTGAAAATCATGTCGTGCCAGTGGATCCGAAGGATGCGCCCAGGCTGCGCAGGTTGAGGGCCTTATACTGTTGTAGTCTCCATATCTCTGAGCCGTCCAGGAGGATGGGTAAGATGCAGATAAAGTTGATTTTTTTTTTCACGCTCACCTTATTTCTCTATTTCCCAAGGCGGTGTGCGTTGCACTGTGGTTTTTATTTTGTGCATGTCGGCCCAGTGCATCCAACTTCAGCATGAATTTGATGTAAGGATCTGCTTCCTCCTGCTTTTTTCTAAGGATTTGCTTCCCCGAGGTAACGGCAGGTGCTGTGATGGTGATCGAACCCAGCACCTTCGTGTTGTGAGCCGTGTCACTTAACCACTAACTCACCTCATTGAGTAGATAAAAAGTCTGGTCTCCAGGTAGACCCTTCGCTGGGACCAGACTTTGCGGAGCGAGTGCATGGATGAAGCCGACAGGCCCATCCTACGAGTCATGTCATGGCTGTTGACTGCATTAGATGACTACCTGCTGACCAGGTAGATGAATTTCTCGATGACTGCAACAGGGTTGTCGTTAATGGTTGATGCTCAAAGCAGATGAACAAATACACGTTCCCTTATAATGTTCAGCTTGCCTCTAACCGTGTAACCCATCCATAATGACCATCTCCTCCCAAACTCCGGTTGTATTGGCTGTTGATTCCCGCCCCCTGACTATGACCATCGTGGCCAATGTGTTGTGGGCATAGTTTACAAACCCAACGTACGAGGTTCAAATCACGGGGAAAAAAACAAATGAAAAAAATGTAAAAGTTCATTTAGATTGAGTTTAATAAACATTTCTTCATGGGTATGGTCAGAGACCGCACCGAGACGAGAACACAATCAAAACCTACGTTACGACCAATATACCTTCACCAGGGACAACAAATAACAACAATACTGAACTAACAAATCAACATATAAGGAAAAAAATAGTCTACTGATCTGATAGTAGACCCAGTCTCTCTAAGCGACTGGTTGGGTCAGAATCTTAACTGAATATGCGATTCAAATCCTGTGTAGCTTTGTTTGACAGACATATCATAGGGTGAGTATTTTCATAGTATGACCGTTTCTTCCAGTCAACCCAGTTATAAATGGGTACCTCACGAAGCCAGCAGAAAATTCAGTGACGCTACCAGAGCTACCGAGTTCGTGCTGTGTCGCGGACACTTTCAGTAATGAAAGAGACTGAGCACAAATGGGGGACGCTCAGCTGCAAAGAAGTCAACTCGATGGTCCATTATCCACATGTTTCCTCTAACTTAATCATTGTTCTTATTGCTCATCTTAGGGGACGGCGTGGCCTAGTGGATAAGTGGCACGGCTCACAATCCGAAGGTGCTGGGTTCGATCCCCATCACAGCACCTGCTGTTACCCCGGGGAAGCAAACTCTTAGAAAATGCAGGAGGAAGCAGACCCTTAGATAAAATGCATGCTGAAGTCGGATGCACTGGGCCGACAGGAGCAAAATAAAAACCACAGTGCAAGGCACACCGCCTTGGGGATTAAAGAAATAAGGCGAACGCAAAAACAATTTAAAATAAAAAATAATAAAAATGTATCATCTTAATTTGAATATGCTTGGCTTAATTAAGAAATGAATTGTCGCTCTGACTTAATCAAAAGAACTGTAAGTACTGTCGTCTTAATTCACCCCAAACAAAAGAATGATGTATTTTTATCACTGAACTTCAGATAGTGACGTCACATAAAAGTCCACTAACATTTTGGGGTTTCAAATATTATGCGATAATAAGCGAGATTTTCCGCTGCTGCATCCGGTTATTCCTGCCGTTTTAGCATTGACATTCTTGAATATGTCAATGTTCGTCCATGATAAGGAGAGTAGCATTCAGTTTTTGGAATATGTCAATGTTGGTCTATGATAAGGAGAGTAGCATTCAGTTTTTGGAATATGTCAATGTTGGTCCAAGATAAGGAGAGTAGTATTCAGTTTCCACAGCAGCATATCATTATCCATGCTGCCAAATGATGTAATAACAACCGTGTTATCTAATCTTAACCATAAACCTAATCATGACTCTAAACATAACCATTGCCCTAAAACTAACCCTAACCCTGATCTTAATCCTGACCCCAAACCTAGCCATAACCCTAACCCTTTGGAAAACTGAATATACTAATCTTGTCTACATGTAGATCTTAATGTAAGCCCTTACTCACTCATTTAAAATAAAATTATATCCACCTGTCCTCCCACTAACCCGCAATGAAATATCTCGTTACATACGTTTGGAACCATAGAAACTCTGTTTGGGGTGAATTAAAAAGCAAGTACCAAACTCTGCCTGTAGCTGAAAGTGGCCCTGCATATCTCAAATGAAGGATAAATAAGTAAACAATAAGAAGTCAAAGTTACTACAATGTGCAGCTAAAGTCGAATAAATATATTAGAACACAAAAAACAATCTAATTCTACACGTACAATCTTAGTTCATGTAAAAACAAAACCGCACCTCTCTTGTAAAGAGCAATAATATTGTCAGTTCCTATCCTTACGTGACCGCTAATGAATGCGGGATCAGCCACCAAAACCACAGTATCAATCATCTTTGATCTTTCGCACAAAGACTCCCACAATAATCGACATATCCTTCACAACCGATGTGTTTGTATTTCTACGCCGCGTACGACAGAAGCGACCACTTGAGTCTACGTTTTAAAAAATAATGCGTATTTAATTAGACCACAAGGGCTAATATTTATGAAATAATCTCTGACATTGATCTTCTAGCAACCTTTGTCTTGTGGGCGCCCATTACCAGCATCGAGTTCGTCCTTTGGATCTTCAATCCAACAGTCAGTATCTGACGGCCTGATCATCAAACAACCTTATCGCTTTCCTGCTTCATGCAAACCTGCACTTCTTAGACGTTCGTGGTCAGGGAAGGAACTAAAAACCATGGGACTCTTGTCCAAACGACATTTAAAGGAGCCTGGAATGATGCATCAATGTTTGCTTTGGTCTCGGAAGGCAAGCGCGCGCAGGTAAGATAATCCAATAGCAATCAGACAGCAATTGCGGCTTGCTGATGACACCATCCAATCAACGACGGCCAAGCAATAGGATCAACGTTTCTGACCAATCGATACCGTTCAAACAACAGCGATCTGTAGTCGGCGCCTCTTTTAATGGCGACCGCTGGGCGGAAGTCTGGAGTACCCGAAGCTATCTAAATTCCTTGTCTTGCCACACAAGAGGGATGAATATCTTGTCCTGATGTTGTAAGACCAAGAAGAAAAAACAGAAATGAACAACAAAAGACTTGGTATTCTATTACGCCAGAGTGATATGCCAACCGGTTCGGAAACTTTTGAGATGCAGGCAGTACTCTAACTATTATCATATTACTTCCTTGTGGTAGTTGTTCATTTTGCTCTTTGTTAGAAGCTGTATTTATCTAGAACAGTGGTTCCCAGCACACGGTACAGGGATTCGCTGGGCTGCCAGAACAAAAACCGAAACAAAATTTTAAGGTTTTTTTTTCCCCACCTAATAAAACAAATAGTTACTATTAGAAAACTGAATAAACTTCAGGTTATTTGTGTTTAAAAAAAAATTATTGTCTCTTTAACATATTCTTATTTTTAAATGATGGTCTCATTAATATATCCTTTTTTTAAAATTATTGTATCATTAATATATGCTTATTGTTTAATTATATTCTCATTAATATATGCTTATTTTTTAATTATTGTCTCATTATTATATGCTTATTTTGCAATGACTTCCTCATTAATATATGCTTTTTTTAAAATTATTTTCCCATTAATATATGCTTATTTATTAATTATTGTCTCATTAATTTATTGCTTATTTTTTAATTATACTCAACACGTGTTTTTATCTTTTTTTTTTTTTACCTTTCGTGTTTGCCTCACTAGTTTCTATTGGCGGAGGTGCACCTATTCCCTCCCATACTGTAGACTGTAAATTGAGCAATATTAAGACCAATAAACCAGTGATTGGATGCATGTGGGCGCCTGTATGTACCTGTGCTAGGTTTGAGAACTCTCAGAAGCCAGCCCAAACAAAGTACATTGGAAGCGCCTCACCCTGAGGGCGCATGAGAAAGTTGTTCAAGAGTGTGATAGTAGGACAGAGTCAAATGAAACAGAGCGATGTAAGAAGAGAGAGGAAGAAATGAACACGTGTTTTAAAACATTATGTTTGCGTTTATATACATTAATGTTGTCAATTGATTTTGCAGAATGACGCACAAAATGCAATTTTTATGTTATAAATATCAACTGAGAAATGTGGTCTTGTGTGGTGGAAGAGAGTGATAGAGTGTTTTTTTTCCTCCGATTATCCAGGCATGGTCTTTTGCTTTTTGCAATAGTATTTCGGTTACCCAGAGTCGTATGTCCATGGTCCAGTGCACACGGTGAAACTTTACGAGATTGTCGTCCTGTTTGCTGACAGTGCCAATGTTGTCGAGACATAAGGCACTCGCCTTTCAAACCGATGAACGGCAATGGTGAAGATCGAATTCCACAAGAGAGATTGGACCAGACTGCCTGCATACTTAGTTACCAAGTCGTTTTGACTTGCTAATGATCCAAGGTAGCTCGCGACCAAGAGAGCGAGGTTTGATGACCAGCGCAGTTTCTTTTTTCTCACTTTTATCCAAGTACATCGCAACTTACGTTATCAACACAAAACAGTCTGAAGATGTCGCCATCAGCGCTTCCGATGGGCAACTAACTATCTGTGCCTTCTAAACGGACTTTGGAATCCAGCGTGAACTGCATAATTTTACTACATGTATTGTTTACATTTGTTACATAGTTACATGTTTTATGTGGTATTGCTGTCACTTAATAAGACATTTTAGTATTAATCAATGTTTGTCTTTGTTAACTGTTAACTGTTTAGCAAGAAGTCGAAGACATCACCATTATAAACATATAAACGTTTCACACAGCTACACAATCAAAATAACTGGGATCTATAATTGAAGATAAAGAGAGCCAACACAGAACTACGAATAAAGACTGCACAAGTAAACACAATTCTCAGCCCGCTTAAGCCATCGCGGAATGATAAAAACATCGTTAAAAACTAAGATCAAATGAATGCAGTCATTGATTATCTCTGTACTTCGGTTTTTTTTTTTTAGAGACGTGAACGTTTAATACTAAAGTTGGTGCAACAAATCCAAGCAAGGTAGATCGGATGATTCCGGCAAGACCCTTGAAAAAACACAATAATAATAGTAATAGCTGTCCATCTCAAGCGAATTTAGCGGAATCGAGTTGTGTGCTAAAGATATGATCTCAAATGACGTAATGTCCAGTTCTGGCAGGCCAGACTCTCCTGCTCTTAAAAGAATATGAATTATCCATTTAGCTGACTTAATCTGTTCGTGTCAATCGTCTGTGACTACGACTGATGTACGAGGTCCAAGATTCGCGTAGTTCTGATGAGGTGTGAGGCCCTTAGTTTCAGCCAGGTATTGCGCTGGCAACTCTGAAGACGTTTCCACGTGGGTCAACGTCTTTTCTGCCCTTGATTTCCATATCCCGGTACAGGATCTGACGAGCCAGGACATTCGAAGGTAGGCAAGCCACATCATCAAAGTTGCAGGGACAAACGACCGTCCACAATAGAAAAAATACTTCTGAGATGTGTTTGTCGGACGACCACATTTTTTTAAAAACAGATAATAATGTTCGCCTAGATATTGCGCTGATCGACACCTACCATGTCCAACTGCATGACTTGTAGCCAAACCTCGTTCATTGCCTGAGAAGAAACTATCTGTCGAAGCCATGTAGAACGGGGTCGGTTCCTCCCACGACTCCGGTGGGAGACCATTGTTACGCATAGCTGACTTAGACATGGTGGCAGACCAGAATGCCCGAGATGGAAAGAAAACTCGTCTTAGCAGACACATAGACATTACGAACGAGATAGAATCACTGGATACCCAGGATGCGTCGCTGGTTGCGCATATGAAAGTCATCGAGTCTTGATATGTCTTGTTTAAGTAGGGTATAAGTCTTTTAACCTTACAGGAGGACAGGAATCATACACGTCTGATAAATACGACTTTTGTATTAGAGAGAGAGAGAGTCTGTCATTATTCAACACCCGGCAAAGGGCGCTCATAGCGGAAGCATCAAGCCCGATCCGCCTTAACATGTCAGGCGCACTGCGTCCCTCGGATGACAAAGAACTACCAAGGTATATGATGTCATTGGCGCACTCCACCATCTGGCCATAGACAACAATGCTATGAGGACCAGTGTCTTAGCCAAAGTTCTGAATTTTTGTCTTAGCCCAAGATCTTGATAGGCACAGGTTTGATATTTCAAGATCAAGTTTCTCGAAAGACTGTTGCAGAGCCGCATGGTATGGGCCGACTAGGACTATGTCATCAACATAGACGAGGTCTGTGATGCGTGTTTGGTCCATGTCAATGCCCAGATGGTGGGAGTCAAGGCGGTGGAAAATCAGGTCGATGACTCAGCAGAAGAGATCAGGGACAAGGACGCAATTCTTCCTGACCCCCGAAGATGTTGGAAACCTGTCCAAGAAAGTGCCCCCTATGCGGACTGACATCGCTGTGTAGCTCCCTTATCAAGTTCAGCAGTTTGGCTAGGGTTGCCGATTCCTTGCAGGGCTTTCCAGAGAGCAGACCTATCCACCGAATCGAAAGCAGATCATTCCAATGAATTCTAAAGATGCGCATCTGACTGAGCATCATAGACGGCTCAAGTCTCATCTGGTTTTTTATTGCAAGGCCATCCACTGTTCGGAGACATTTAGAAAAAAATGGAATGACGCAGAACTAGTAAAGACTCAATTTGTTTTGAGGAAGAGCATCTGCTGAAATAAATTATCTGCAGATAATTCATGTAATAGGCTGTCGTACTGATCCTTCTGTGAATGTCAGAGGTATGTTGTCTGTCGAGGTAGATGAAGTCCATGGCATAAGATATTCATAGGCAATTGCTTCTTATTTTTGGTAAGAAGTGATTGTCGCCGTAAAGCAGTGCATAGCTAGGGAGATACATTTTCTCAAAGATGATTACAAATTACTGGTCGTCTTGTTCGTCTATGCTGCAGGGTTTGGTGAGACAGCAGTACAAAGTCTTTTATGCTGCAGGGTTTGGTGAGACAGCAGACCAAAGTCTTCTTTGCTGCAGGGTTTGGTGAGACAGCAGACTAAAGTCTTCTTTGCTGCAGGGTTTGGTGAGACAGCAGACCAAAGTCTTCTTTGCTGCAGGGTTTGGTGAGACAGCAGACCAAAGTCTTCTTTTCTGCAGGGTTTGGTGAGACAGCAGACCAAAGTCTTCTTTGCTGCAGGGTTTGGTGAGACAGCAGACCAAAGTCTTCTTTGCTGCAGGGTTTGGAGCTCTGATAAAGCTATGGAATACGTATATCAATGTTGGTGGAAAATATGTTGAAAGAAAATGTAATTAATGCTTTTCATTTAGATGTTTTTTTAAATTGTTAAATAATAATTTGTGATCTATTTAATGCAGTGCTTAAGTGTATGTGTGTGTTTTTGTGTTGTATATATGTTGTAGAAATTAAGTACTAGGACGTCTACTTGTGCCAGGTCGTTTTTTAAATCTCGCGAATGAGACACTTGACGAGTTTTGGTGGGGCGCCAATTGTTTGTCATAGCATATCATTTGCCATCAGCTTCATGTGGTTTGGGGATTCCGTGGCGAAGTGGTTAAGCGGTCTGCCTCGTGTTCAGGTGGTGCGGGTTCGTCTATGCTGCAGGGTTTGGTGAGACAGCAGTACAAAGTCTTTTATGCTGCAGGGTTTGGTGAGACAGCAGACCAAAGTCTTCTATGCTGCAGGGTTTGGGGAGACAGCAGACCAAAGTCTTCTTTTCTGCAGGGTTTGGTGAGACAGCAGACCAAAGTCTTCTTTGCTGCAGGGTTTGGTGAGACAGCAGACCAAAGTCTTCTTTGCTGCAGGGTTTGGAGCTCTGATAAAGCTATGGAATACGTATATCAATGTTGGTGGAAAATATGTTGAAAGAAAATGTAATTAATGCTTTTCATTTAGATGTTTTTTTAAATTGTTAAATAATAATTTGTGATCTATTTAATGCAGTGCTTAAGTGTATGTGTGTGTTTTTGTGTTGTATATATGTTGTAGAAATTAAGTACTAGGACGTCTACTTGTGCCAGGTCGTTTTTTAAATCTCGCGAATGAGACACTTGACGAGTTTTGGTGGGGCGCCAATTGTTTGTCATAGCATATCATTTGCCATCAGCTTCATGTGGTTTGGGGATTCCGTGGCGAAGTGGTTAAGCGGTCTGCCTCGTGTTCAGGTGGTGCGGGTTCGACTCCGGACTTCGCCGTCTTTTTCACGGGTGCTTGTTGCGGAGTCCCCTGCATCTCGTAGTCACCCCTTAGTCGTCTTGTTCTTGACTTGCCACTGGGGTCGGGCGGCACGAAACGAGAAAGTGAGGATAAAAATTAATAAAAATTACTCTAGCAAAATAAATTATCCCATTATCGTCTACGTTAGACGGCGGCCTTTGCATGTGGTTCACAATAATAGTTCTCAATGGTTCTCAACATTACCTGAGCTAGTGCTCCGTTCAGGTAACAAATATTGTTAACAAACCTCTTTCCTAATAATCGTAACTCTAATTTGAAGCATTCTTACAACAATGATACTAACCAATTTGTGAAACTATAAAACACAGAAATTGACATGAACAGTAGTCTATGTATGTATCAGTTGCTCAAATATGTTTGTAAGCCAAGAATATGGTATCCACACACTATACACGATGATAATTACAAGACAGACAAGGTATCCCGTTTTGAATGACTTACTAATGAACTTTAGTGTGATCCAAGCGCTTCACGTGACTCAGGTATTTCTTGTTCTTCTTCATCGTACGCTGTTTACAGCGATATACGTTGCACTGTTTTATTTTGTTAAGCCTGTGGCTCAGTGCATCCGATTTCAACAGGCGTTTCTGCAGGGATGCCCTCCTTGGCCTTTGGCTATCCCCAGCCTAACTGCAAGGCAGCAGTTGTTTTTGGTCAGAGTTGTCTTTCTTGGGGAATTTGTCTTGCAGGACTATCGAGTCTTCCCCACTCGTGTCTATAGGGTTTGGCAATGATATGATATGATGGACTATGTACTAGTTTGTACTATCCCGGAAGAGAGGCAGTCCAGTGTGACTGTGTCTCAGGATCGTCACGTCCTGCCAGAAACGTAGCATATGCATGTGAGTGATGTATCTCTTTGTTCCTTTTATTTTCTCGGCTCATCTGCAGTGATGGCACGCCTAGCATTCCCCGCCACTTGTGAGGTTGTCACAATAGGGCAGGGGGTGCAATGTCTGCTGGACTGCATCTCTTCTGCGTCCATTGGGATGACTGATAGCAGACAGAGGTAAAGAGCAAGGCAGGAGTGCATTTAACCAGGTGCATTTCTGCGGCTTGACCGGGCCGGGCTGAGACGCCAGCCCCAGGTCCCAGCCATGTCGTAGCCTCCCATCACAGCGGTGCTGAGATTTAGGACGGGAGTCTGGCTTAGAGGCGTTCGACCGTAGTCCGTCAGATGGTAGCTTCGCACTATTGGCTTATCAGCCAAGCACGTGGACCAAGTGCGATTCCTCTCGAAGGAGTGTCTTTTACCAGGGGACAAGCCAGGTCATGGCACGGAGATGTTGTTGGCTTATGAGCCTAGGTATTTGAACAATAGCTTGTTAAATATTTGTTAGAAAAAGTATCAGGTCTTTTCTGTCATATATTTGTAATTAATTAGGTTGTTTTTATAGCAGCATAATTACTGAACTAAACGCGCTCTCTAATAAATATGATGTTGTAAAAGCTTTAAAATACAGTAAGTTACTCAGCAAAGGAGAGGACACGACAGAGTAATCTGGATCCAGAATATTTCATAACGAATGTGAGAAAACTCCATCAACTCTTAATCAGATGTTGGTTATCAGTTTCCACGTCTGTTTCAAATGAATTCATCCTGGTACTGCCAGTTCCTGCAGATCTTTTAATCTAATAGTCATATAATTCTTAACAACCTTCAAAACTGCAGAAACAGGTTTCCAAATCTGCATCTTTCTGCCCGCATTTGCTTCAAACATGAAAGTTGAGAAATGTCACAGTGACTGGGGCTGTTTTTTAAACAAAGTCAGTTTGCCAATGAATACTTTAAAAATGTCTTTCACCTTGACTGATATCGTTTCCCTGGAACTTACGAAGGATGTCATTGAATTTTTCAAATACATGTGAGAGACTGGCCTCCATCTTTTCAAAGTTCTTCAGCTTCACTGCTAAACTGTCCTGTCATTGAATCCTTCTTCTTCTTCTTCTTCGTTCGTTCTCAATCTCCCACTACCAATTCATGAAAAGGGCTTAAGTAGCAGAATGTAGTCCAGAGAACGGAATGAGTTGTGTCGTAGTTTACAGCTTGGCTGCGATATTTGCACCTTTCGGTCCGACACATCAGACTTCAGCTAGCATTTTTTTAGTACCGGGTTAGCATTCCCTCTTCAATCCCTTCTTCTTAGCCAGTCTGCTCTGCTGCAGCCTGTTATTCAGGATCACAGCGTGGAGGTGTTGAAGGGTCTAGGCGGCTATGATTCGCTGGCCCTGATGCTAGCAGTCAGCTATGGGTCGCTGACCACTGCAGCTAATGCGCTGCTCAGCATCTTGATCCCCATTGAATCCAGAAACTCCACAATGTTATCAAATAATGTCCAAGCCTTTTTAAATAATTACCTTTATTCCGCCATCTTGCACACTGATAACTGCATTCATAGATTTGTTGAGTCTCTTTGTAAGTTTTGTTTGTGGCTTCTACGAGTTGTCAATGAGTAACGCAAAAAGTTGATAAAATGCTGGTTGCCTTTTTTTCACGTGGCTTAACAAACAAGAACAAGATGGCGACTAACAATTTCTGTAGCTCCATCTGTCGCACTTCTACAATGTCAGAAAAAAAATGAAATTTTTAAAAAAAAAGAAATTTTGTTCAATGATTTCAAAGATTGACAATCCCTTGGGCACTGTTATCAGTAATTTTGAGAATAGCATTTCCTCCACGACTAGTTCATTACTTACGAATCTTGCATATGTGAAGAGCAAGGCTTCATTGTCACGTACAGAGTTGATTTTCCCACATAAGTTGTCATCTCATAAATTTTTATAAATACGATGTTATTGCTCAGTAGAATTTGGTTAATTATATAATTCGTATTTATGCCCATCATGGTACTCTCTTACAACTGGAAGTATTACATTGTCTACAATACAATGGGGGTTACATTATTCTGCAATTATTTGTGCTATCTCGTAAGATACGAGGGGTCATTAACCGTTCTAACTATAAACTTAAAAAATACAAACAATTATGTTACGGCTTATATGTTTGCCTTACACCGAGGAAGAAATATTTGTGATTACTTTATGTACTTGCTTCTTTATAAAATGTTCATTCTTCTTCTTCTTCTTCTGCGTACGCAGTCAGACAGTAACCATTATTTTTTCGAAAAAAGCGGCGGTCATCCTGAGGCTCTCGCCACTGCCATAGAGCTTGTCTTGCAGTTCCACTGGTAATGGCCACATCTGCTCTCTCTGATCCTCGTATGTCGGGCAGTTCTGCAGCAGATGTTCAGCGGTCATTTTACCAGTACCGCACGGGCATTCGTCGGTACACCCTATCTTCAATTTGTTGAATAGGTGGTACCTCAGTCTGTTGTGGCCAGTGCGAAGTCTGAAGACAACGACCTGCTCTCTTCGGTTCAACTGGTAATAGGCATCGTTTTTGGTGTAACCAGTATGTTCGGTTTCCCATTTGGTCATGTATCTGGCTTTGATAAGCCGTTTTGACTCTTCGTACGTCATACTGATATATGATTGTGGTAGTCTTGCACCTTCTTTTGCCAGTCTGTCTGCCTCCTCGTTGCCTTGGATGTTGCAGTGTGACGGAACCCACTGTACCACTACCCTTTTTGGTGCGGACTGCTGGCACAGTTTGCAGAGTGCTGCTCTTAAGTCATTAAGCTCAGTGTTTTTCTGGCTTTTTAGCGCTGTGACTACGGCGAGAGCATCTGTCAGCAGGACTATATGGCTCTCATTTTCACTGTGTGTCACCATTTCTTCCACTGCCGCCCTCAGTGCCTCTGCCTCCGCTCTGAAATTGCTTGTGTACTTACCAGTAGCGAATGACAGTGTTATTTTTCTGCCATTTGGTAGGTTCAGGAATGCTCCTGCCCCTCCGTTCTGTGTAGTGTTTGTTACAGAACCGTCGGTGTATGCATGGGTCCAGTCCATGCTTTTGTAGCTTTTCGTTATGAAGCTTAGGGTAGTATCTCTCCTTTCTTTTTCAGTCTGGCAGTTTTTGTTTGCAATACCTGGTATATTTTCTACCACCTCTGGAAATATATCCTGCCTCCAGGTAGGTTTTCGTACAGTAGTGATGGGTTTTGGTGTTGTTAGTGCGTTTATGGGATTTTCGTGCATCTTTGCTTTGGCTATTTCTGCAAAGTTTCTCCGCTTTAGTTTCCCATTTCCCAAATTGTTTAGTCTCTGGTGCATTGGATGGTCTGTCAGTCTTCGGAGTTTCTCTGACTGCAGCTGGGCTCTGCAGTCTCTTCTATCGGTCATGGATTTCAGTTTTGTAATCTTTTCAAGTTCTACAATTGACGTTGACTTCATGCCTCCTGTTATAACTCTCATGGCTTCGTTTTGAAGTTTGTTAACTGGTGCATTGGATGGTCTGTCAGTCTTCGGAGTTTCTCTGACTGCAGCTGGGCTCTGCAGTCTCTTCTATCGGTCATGGATTTCAGTTTTGTAATCTTTTCAAGCTCTACAATTGACGTTGACTTCATGCCTCCTGTTATAACTCTCATGGCTTCGTTTTGAAGTTTGTTAACTTTATCGAAGTTCGCCTTCGCTGCTGTTGTCCATGCCGCAATGCCATACTCGAGAACTGGTCTCACTCTTCCAGTATACAGTTTCTTTAGTATGCCTTCGTCTGCTCCCCAGCTTGTGCCAGCAAGTTTCCTCATGATTGCCATTCTTTCTCTGGCTTTCATTCGGTTTCTCTCAATCTGACTTTTCCATGTCATGCGCCGATCAAATGTGACTCCCAGATAGGTTGGGTTGTCGTTTGACTGCAGGATTTTGCCATTTAGACTTAATTTGGTACTTTGGGGTTTTAATGAAAGCGAGAATATTGTGCATGTGGTTTTCTCCTCGTTTATTTTGACCAGCCATGAGTTCGCCCACTCTTCCAGCGATGTTAGGGCCGTCTGCATCCGATTTCTTGCTATGGTGAGATTCTTTTCAGAGGTCCACATAGCCAGATCGTCTGCAAACATTGAGCTATGGACTGTTCTTGGTATATTCTCTGTAATATCGTTTATATATACCAGGAAGAGTGTGGGTGAAAATACTCCCCCTTGGGGTACTCCCTGCTCGAGTGTCACCTTTTTGCTCATCTGCCCTTGTACTTGGACTCTGGCCGTTCTTTATTTGAGGTAGTGGTTGATCCACTTGTACATCTTCCCACATACATCACTTCTTCTGAGCTTGACTCTAAGTCCATTTTTCCAGACTTTGTCAAATGCCTTTTCCAGATCCACCCAAACAGCTACTGTGTGTTTCTGTGCCTGGTAGGCATCTTCTATCTCCTGGGCTTTGAGGATGACCTGGTCCTCAGTGGATCTGTGCTGTCTAAAGCCGGCTTGCTGTGGAATTAGTATTCGTTTTTCTTCCAGATGCCACATCAGTCTGGTGTTTATCATCCGTTCCATCAGCTTGCCGACACAGCCCAGTAGGCTTATGGGCCTGTATCCATTTGGATCTGTTTTGTCCTTTCCTGTTTTTGGTACTGGTACCAGTATTGCATCTTTCCATGCCTGTGGTACAATTCCCCTTTTCCAGCTTTGGTTCAGGACCGATAGCAGTTTCCTCTTCGCTGTTTGGCCCAGCCCCATCAGCATTTCGTTTGTTATCCCGTCTTTTCCGGGAGATTTCCTTTTCTTTAGTGTTCTCATAGCCTCTTCCATTTCGCGCATTGTTAGTTTGGCCATCATGTGCTCTTCAGGAGCGGTATTCATGTTTTCGTGTCCCTTTAGCTCTTCGATAATGTATGTATGCTTATCTGCAGGGACCTCGATAGGGTTTGCTTTGGCCTAGTGATCGACAAAGGCGTTTGCGGCTTTCTTACCTGTGATCAAGTTCTCGCCCTGCTTGATAGTAATTTGTTTATTTGACGGGGTTTCGTCGTTCATGGCTCTGACTAGCTTCCATAGCTTGTTCCCGTCTTTGTCCAGGTTTAGACTTTCCGTTTTATTTTTCCAACTTTCTCTTGCTGTTTGCTTGAGAGTGTGTTTGTACTTCGCCGCGGCGGCTTTGAGGGCGATGTTTGCCTCCATGGATTTTTCTCGCTCTGCCTTGTTCCTAGCATTTGTTACTGCATCTTCCACTTTCTGCAACTCATCATTCCAGTAGGGCTTATAGTTTTTCCTAGCTCCTCTTGGGATGGTTTCAGTGGCGGCTTGCATTATTGCCTTGCTTAGGCTCTCTACCATGGGCTTCATTTTGGTGTTTCGTGTGTTGATGGTTTCACACAGCCCATCTGTCAGGATTGCAAATCTGTCTCAGTCGGCTCGTTTGTAATTCCAACGTGGGAGCGGTTTTGTTTCCTGTGGGCCTACTTCCATGTCAATGGTTAGCCTGATCGGCCTGTGGTCGCTACCTGCCAGTTGGTTTAGCACCTGGCGGTCTATTTTATGGTGTATGTCCTGTGTGGAGAAGGCCAAATCTGGAGTCGAGGTGGTATGCCATGTTCTTGAATAGAAGCTAGGGCTATCCTCCGGCCTATTGATTAGGGAGAGATTTGCATCTATCTCCCAATCTTCCACTTCGTCACCTCTGCTGTCTGTGTCAGAGTATCCCCATCTCTCCGAGTGGCTGTTGAAATCTCCAACTACTATGCAGTTGGAGTCTCTGACCTCCATACTCGAGAGCGATAGGTCTCTATTTGGTGGTCCGTACAGATTGAAAATGCGGAGCTTCGTCTCTTGAGCCATTATGTCAACTCCTACAATTTCTGCTTGTCCGGTGTGATTGACAGATACCGCGCTACTCGGTATGCAGTTTCTGGTCAGTATCAGGACCCCTCCTTTGTGGCCTTCTCTATCTAGACGGAAGGTCTGGTATCCTCTGATTGAGAATTTATGGTAATTGTTGAGGTGCGTTTCCTGGATACATGCCACGTCAATCTTACCTTCATGCAGGTGGTGTGTTAGGGAAAGTTTTTTGCTAATGACTTCCTCCGCATTCCACTGTAGTATTTTGAGGGTCTTGAGGTTTTGGCCAATAGAAGTTGCCCCATAGCCATGTGCCTTGACTCCACGACACATGGGTGGGTGACCACCAATAGTCAAGGGTGGGCCCCTTCGAGTGGGCACGTGTACCGTGCTCATCACTAACCATGTCACATTTGTCGGGGAAGAAATTCCGGTGAGAAAGGAGAAAGTGGATCTTTAAGGACATATTGCAGACAAGTTTATGATAGCCTGTAGTTAATTGTGTTTTTTTTCCACATAAGCCGTAAAGCGGTATGTGGAAGTCGTCTGCCCGGCACCAAGTGCGTTAGGTCGGCAAATCTGAGCCCGTGTCCTTGCCCAATCGTTCTAATGCCATATATTTATTTACCTGCCTCGCGGTGGCCCACTTACCTTCTAGCCAGATCAACCAACGTTGGAAGCCATCAATGGGAGCTGATGAGGGTTCATGTATTCTGCACAAGACGGTGTGCCGACCATACTTCGAGTGTTGTTGTTTCACATTATGTCTTTCGTGGTAACACAGACGACTTTCCTCAAACATTTAATTTCCTAATTTCGAAATTCTGCACTCACACCACTTATGCAGAGGATATGTTTAACACTGTAGCGCATAGCTAGCATACATATACTGTTTATCGGATGTTGCTTTGTTGCCAAACTACTGCTCGTGTGTCTAAACATTGGTGACAGCTGATAAGTCACCACTGATGCTTTCTGACACCTAGCTAGTCTCGATTTCCCTGACTAGCAAATATTGTCGAAATACTTGAACTCATGGGCCTGTTGAAAAGCAATATCATTTACACGATGTTGAGTGACCCAGTTGTTTTGCTGATCATCATGGTTTCTGTTTTCTTCTCGTTAATTCACATATTGTATTTAGCGCAGGCAGTGACAAGCGAGTTCAAATGATCTTGCCATATATTACCATCGTCGTACAGAGGACACTGATCATCTGCAAAGCATAATTCGTGTACTCGTTTTCGTTCTCCTTCAGCTGACAGAATTTGAATGGTCTCTGATGCGATTTTGTCCAAAAGGCCAAGGTCGCCGTCCAACGTAGACGATGATGGCATCATTTATTTTGCTAGCGCTATTTTTAGTAAGGATTAACTTCGCTACTGTTTATCCTCACTCTCTCGTCTCGTGCTGCCGACCCCAGTGGCAAGTCAAGGACAAGACGACTAGGGTGCGACTATGAGATGCAGGTGTCTCCGCAACAAGAACCAGTAAGAAAGACGGCGGAGTCCGGAGTGGAACCCACACCACCTGATCACGAGTCCGACGGCTTAACCACTTCGACAGGGAATCCGATTGTGTCCACATGTTAAACAGCAGAGCGACAAACCACACACCGTTGACTCAGGGTGGCAGTGATTTCGAAAGCATCTGCGATACCATCAGTCGTTCTAACGACGTTTATACTCAAACGATAGTCTCCTCTGACATTATAAAGTAGCTCGCTTTGTACACAATAATCTTCAAGTATCCTCCAAAGTTTAATATCAAACTTTTTTAATTGATCAATGAATATATTTTTAATATATTCTATTGATCTTTATCGTAATCTTATTAAGGTTAATAAGGCCTCAGCGCAACCCATTCCCAGGATGCAGTTTTTGAGAGAGGAGGATCTATGATCATCGCATACATTTTTACCAGTATGACTAAGTAGCGATATGCCTCTGTAAATGTCACAATATTTTTTGTCGCCCTTTTTCTTCCAAATTGGCACGATTGTCATCTGTTGCCAATCGCCTGGTACACTTTTGTCTTTCTATTGCGTTGTGAACGGTCTCTGTAGTCAGATTAACCTTTTTTTCCCCCACATACATGAACCGCCTCCGTTGTTATGCCGTCCATGCCTAGTAACATATTCTTAGACCTATTCTTGATATCTCACTTCATTTCTCGAATCATTATATCAGGATCTAAATTATCTGGGTTTCTAGGTAGAAAAACGTAATCCCCCGTGAAGAAAATAGGGTTGAAATTTATTCAAAGTATCCCTTCCACCGACCGCACGTTTATGATACAAAGACAATATGTCCTCAAGCCTTTTCTTTGTAGTTTTCAGTGTTGATATTTCTGTGGAAGTTTGTTGAAATCAGATGAAACGTGTCCCAAGTTTTTTTTTCTATAGTCCGTCTGTTAATTCATAAACAGGGTCTGGAGCAATTTTCTATTAAACTGCATGTCAGATCCAAATGCTTTTTCACATGCAGCCTTAGAATATTTATGACGTTATGTAAATTGTTTTCCCTAAAAAGATATTGAAGTATTTTGAAAAAAATATATTCATTAGGCAATATTTAAAACAAATTCACTGAATTGGACATAATTGTAACATGTATACGGTACACAGACGTGCTGTTTACAAAATATATGTTTTGACATTTAAAAAATATGATTAAATTTCTTATTATCCAATGCCACAATTATATACTTTGTGGAGTGGGGGAAAAAATCAAGGTCATTCAAGCGAAACTGTCGTTAAGTTATAGTTATAGGCGTATCCCGATTTTAGAGATTGTGGTGTTGTTATTGTGACACAAAGATGTGTTTTTAAAAGTTACATTAAAATCAATTTAAAAATTAGCAGAATCTAAGATGGGTCATTTATATTGCGGTATTCATGACCCAGAGAAACGAACGCAGTTGGCGCTTGGTCTAGATAGATTCTCCTTTTGCCGTTGGATTGGACAGGACTCAGAGTGCAATCATATCAAGCAAGGAAGGAACATTAAATTTGACGATTTCGACAGAGATGTCATAAAACGGGAGATTTTGAAACTGTTGACACAAAATAAACATGTTACTCCTCGGAAACTAAAAATAACATTGTAATTCGACTGCAGTATTGAAATTTGCAAAAGTACTCTTTGAAAAATTATGAGAGCCGCCGGCTTTACTTTCAGGAAAACTTCATGCGGAAGAAATATTGTATTTGTAAAACCACATCTGATTGCTTTCAGAAGCAAATACCTGAGACATGTACGTGAACGACGTAGACAAAGCTATCATATTGTATACTTGGACGAATCCTGGGTCAATGCTCACCACACCTGTGGTAAAGAATGGCAATCAGTTGACTGTGAACAGTAGAGACAATTTCCAAGCAACAATGGACAGTGCATTATAATTATGCCAGAAGCAGAGAAAAAGGCCTGCTCCATGACGCTGAACTTATTTTCCAATCACAAAGTAACGACTGTACAAGATACTACACTGAAATTAATGGACACATTTTCAGGCCCAGGAGGACGAACGATCTGCTTTTAATTCTGGATTGATCGAAATGCCTAGCAATAGAAAATGCCTCATATCTCAATGCAGTATCAGAGGAAGACAAAGTACCAACTGCATCAAATACAGTAGCTCAAATTATGACATGGCTAGCTAAGGAAAAAGTAAATTTCGACGAGACGTATTTAAAGCCACAGTTGTTGCAGCTTGTGAGGGAGACAAATAAGACAAAGGTGTATAATACAGACACAAAAATTGGAGAGTACGGTCATACTTATCTGCGTCTACCTTCATATCATGCGCATCTAAACCCTATAGAGCTTGTGTGGGCTAAAGTCAAAGGACAAGTTGCCGAACAGAACATGACATTCAAAATGTGTGATGTTGAAGTGCTGACATGTGAGTACCTTTAAAAAATAGACATTCAGTTCTGGAAGAAGTGTGTTGAACATGTGCTTCGAAAAAAAGAACAGTACTGGCAACGAGATGGATAACAATTTGTCCAGCCAGTAATAATTATCAACAGATTTAAATCGATAGATTTGGAATGATTAATATTATCTTTTGTGCGCATACTGACTAGCACACTTAGAAGAATTAGCGTATTTTTATTAAAACAATTCAGTGTACATATAATGACAATATATACATTTCGAGATTGAAATCTTTAAAGCGATATAACATTAGCTGCATAGTTGATGCAACTCTGGGGTCTAATGGTGACCGAATAGCTTTACTAACTGTTGCATATTGATGCCATTTTTACGATTGTACATAATGGGCTACACAAACGATCAATTGATATGTCAAGATATTAAGGAAATGCACCTATGAACAAAATACGAAGAGAAATTAAGTTGTGTACTGTACAATTTTAAAATGTTATGCCATTTCTTTGAAATGGTCCTAAATTCGCCGATGTGTAAACTTCTTAACGTCTATGGGCTAAATAATCTCAATGTTTTAGAGTCAGAGATATTTTAAGCTTCCATAGTAAAAATCATTTAGATCTGACATGCAATTTAGTAGAACGTTGTTTTGGTCCTTGTTTATAAATTAAAAAACGGACTATAATAGCTTGTTTAACATCTCATCTCTGAAGAGTTCGTGGATCTGAAAAAGCAATAACAGTTTTATCTTTATTTTATTTTCTGAAGTTGACTGATTTTGTAACCGGCGAAGAGTAACGGTGCTGAACTAAAAATAACTACAGACGATGTATAACGGGGATGACTCTCGTGAGAATAAGTCGGACTACGATAAAAGACAGAAAGATGAACAAAATGTTCAAAATGGTGCCTGGAATATTTGTGTAATAGAAAATTAATAGATACAACTTGTAGAATTCATGGTTAGAAAAGATAAAGCAATTATAGGGATAGTCAACATCAGGAGAAAGAGACAAGGTGTCAAACACATACATAACAATTACACACAAATGTTTAGTGGAACTGCCAGCGAAAAATAATGAACGTAGAGTTGGTTTTATTTTGGTCCTGATACAGCTAAATTTCTTCTTGAAGCAGACTGTAACAGAAAATCATGCGTATTAGACTATGTATCAGAAAAACTCAAGCGTATCAGACTATGTATCAGAATAACTCAGGCGTATCAGACTATGTATCAGAATGACTCAATCGTATCAGACTATGCATCAGAATAACTCAAGCGTATCAGACTATGTATCAGAAAGGATCATGCGAAAGAGATTAAGCCAAGGGGGACAAAAAGCAAAATACACCCAGAGTAGCGCCCCTTGTAAACACTCATACAAAGAAGAAGGACGAATAACATATTTCGATGACCTAAATACTATTATTGGCAAATTAAAGATACAGACAGTCTGTATGTACTGGGCTATTTCAATTGGAGATTGAGAGAACGAAGATCCCCATGGGAAGTACAAATAGGACCGTTTAGCGACAACACAACCAAATGTATTAGCAACGCGGAGCAAGCTCTTAACCTATGTGCAGAACATGACCTAATTAACGGTAACACTGTCTATGAAAGCCGTAAATGTCAAATACTCACTTGGTATAGATGAGACAACTTGAACCAAGCATCGCATATAGATTACATACTAACAAGAAAGAAAGAGTGATAGAGAGAGAGAGAGAGAGAGCGAGAGAGAGAGAGAGAGAGAGAGAGAGAGAGAGAGAGAGGAAGATTACAAAGCGGTCCAAAATGCTATAATCGACTCTGACCATAGGTATGTAATGATTTGGATATTCACTCCAACTTGAACGAACCCTAAGAATACAAGCACACAAATTGAAAAAGGAAATATAGAGAAACTAAAACATTTAGAAATTGCGGAAACAATAGAGGAAGAGATCGATCTTGCTATATAACACTCTAACAAGTACAAGCAACATAGAAGGTCAGGGGCAAGTTTTCAAGCTTCCAGCTCTATTCATGGTCCAGGAAGAATGCGGGCTGGGCAAAACAAAACTTGGCATACATACAAAGCACACAAGATGGTGGAATGGAGAAGTCAAAAGTTCCACACAAGGAAAAGAAAAAGCTTATCACAAATGGCAGAAATGAATTAACAAAGAAATATTACAACGCATACAGAGAAGCCGCAAGAGATAGCAAAACCATTGTACAAATTACAAAATCTGATTCATGGACAAAATATAGAAAGCAAGTAGCAAACGTCTGTACATTATCACTTACAAATGGTTACCGAAGCATCAAGGCAATGAGAGTGAGAGAAAAGACATTAAATACATCGATAATTATCAACAATAAGTCCAAAGAACCACTCACCAACAGCCAAGATATAATAAACAGATAGATATAATACTTTAGCGAATGGCTTAACTCGAAACAGTATGAACCAGCACAGCACCAGACAAAAAATGAAACAGATAACAGCTTAGAATTATTTCAATCAGAAGTTGAAGCGATCCTGCGAGACAATAAGAAAAATAAGGCAGCAGGCATATATGGTATTACAAAAGAAATGCTACTAGCCTGCAGGACAACTGCAGTGGACTGGCTGACCAGAATATTTTATGTGACCTGGACGTCAAGACAGACAGACTGGCTGACCAGAATATTTTATGTGACCTGGACGTCAAGACAGACAGACTGGCTGACCAGAATATTTTATGTGACCTGGACGTCAAGACAGACAGACTGGCTGACCAGAATATTTTATGTGACCTGGACGTCAAGACAGACAGACTGGCTGACCAAAATATTTTATGTGACCTGGACGTCAAGACAGACAGACTGGCTGACCAGAATATTTTATGTGACCTGGACGTCAAGACAGACAGACTGGCTGACCAGAATATTTTATGTGACCTGGAAGTCAAGACAGACAGACTGGCTGACCAGAATATTTTATGTGACCTGGACGTCAAGACAGACAGACTGGCTGACCAGAATATTTTATGTGACCTGGACGTCAAGACAGACAGACTGGCAACGAGCAATCATCGTTCCCATCTGGTCACATAAAGGCGATAAGCAAGAGGGCAAAACGTAATGGGGAATCTTTCCTCTTAACCACAAAGGCAAGATATGTGTAAAAACACTAGAAAGAAGAGCAAGACCGATACTATAACCCCAACTAGGAAATACTCAGTTCGGGTTCAGGGAAGGAAAGAGCTGCAAAGATGCAATATTTACATTGAGAAAAAAAACAACAGTCTATAGAATATTATGGAAATAACAGCCTTATATTCATAGATCAAGAAATGATGTTCGATGGAGTCAACAGAATCTAATTATGGGAGATCCTGGAAGATTATGGACTGCAAGGTCCTGTCCTTAGTAGCATCAAAGCCCTTTATCAGGACAGCCACATTACAGTAGGAACAACACAAGGTATGTCGGAGTAGTTCCCCATTTTATCAGGCGTCAGACAGTGTTATGTTCTCTCACCACTCTTTCTTGTCTCGTGTATAAATAAATTCACACAGGAGGCAAATACAGAACAAAATGTTGAACAGAACGAATTGCTCTTTGCAGACGACCAATGTTTGATCCACTCTAATAAACAAAACCTTCATAGTCATATTGACTCACTGTACTGCCAGAAGTACGATATGAATATCAATACATCTAAAACAGAGGCAACAAATATATAGGTAGAAAGCACACCACATATGGTATTCATGGAAATGAAACCAAAATAAAGAGGTACAAGAATTTAGGTATTTGGGAGCTGTTTTTACTGAGGTTGGCAGACTTGACAGCGAGATATATTTGCTGAGTGCAAGCGCTGTCACCTACCAGCCGTCTCCATTACTAAGACACCCCACGATTTACTTCCAAGCAAAAAAGCAGATGATAAATAGTATCTTCATCCCAACCCTGTGCTACAGTGCAAGACATGGGCATTGGATAAGGTCCGGGAACGAAAGTTAGCCACCTGCAAAATGCGATGCCTACGAAAGGTGACTGACAGCAACATAAGAGACAGAATCACAAATGAGTACATGGGAAAAGGTTGGAACAATTTGCTGCCTACAGTATATCGAAGAATAGAGAATGAGTTGGTTTGACCACAAAGTGAGAATGCAACAAACCACATTGTTCATGAAACCTTCTACAGAAGAACATCAGGAAGAACTGCGAGAGGTAGACCGAGGATAAGGTGGATAGACAGCGTAAACGAGACCTGGCGTAAAATGAGGACACATTTTACTAGGACCATCAGAGATGCGATTCGAAAGACAAATACATACCACGACCCTCGGCTACAACCCGATAGAAAGTGAGACGACAAAAGAAGAATGAAGAGAGGATATGTCATCTAATAGGGTTGAAAGCTGATACACTACCGTCTATTAGTGCAATGCCATTTTTCAACACACCGAGCTGGATTTGCTTGGAAGGTAGCTGGATGCTGTGCGATTCTTGAAGTACTGTGTGTTGCAAATTCAATCTCTCACATTCATATATTGTCTCTACGGATGGTGCACAAGAAACCGAAGGATGCTATCATCGTCCATTTAAACATGCAACAGGGAAACGGTCAATCCTGCAACTACTGCAGAAGGGTCTCTCTTCTATCGATTTCTTGCAAGTGTTCTGCTCAACCGATTCATCGCTCAATTAGAACACGGTCTTCTTCCAGAGAGCCAATGTGGTTTCAGATCGGGTCGTTGAACCGTTGACATGATAGTCGCTGCTGAACAACTCCTGGAGAAATGCAAAGAGAAGCAATGCAGGCTATACATGACTTTCATGGACCTGACAAAGGCTGTGGACACGATCAACAGAAATAGGCTCTAAAGCACTGTGGGGAAATTCGACTATCCAAGCAGGTTCACCAAGATCGTCAAACAGTTTCACGATTGTGTTTAGTGATTGGGAAACGTCAACTGTTTTTCTCATCTCAAATGGTGTCAAGCAGAGCTGTGTACTGGCCGCAACAAATTATGTCAAGCAGAGCTGTGTACTGGCCGCAACAAATTGTGTCAAGCAGAGATGTGTACTGGCCCCAACAAATGGTGTCAAGCAGAGCTGTGTACTGGCCCCAACAATTGGTGTCAAGCAGAGATGTGTACTAGCCCCAACAAATGGTGTAAAGCAGAGCTGTGTACTGGCCCAACACATGGTGTCAAGCAGAGCTGTGTACTGGCCCAACATTCTTCAACATGATGTTTGCTGTTATGCTTAGTCATAGCTTTCAGTACTGTTGGAACATTCTTCAATCATAGGTGACTGCAGGCTCACGCCAAGGTAAAGGACACAGCCATATCTTACTTACTTATTTGCTGATGACTGTGTCCTCACTGCCAAACTTGAAAGAGACATACAGAAATATGTGGACACGTTCTCTGCAGTCTGTGACATTTTCGACTTTACAATAAATAAAAAAACAACATAAGCCATGTTTCAGCTTTCCCCGAGTGACGCATATCGTGACCCAGATATCAGAGTCAAGGATGAACGCCTCTGACCAGCCTTACTTACATTGGCGGCACTCTTTCCAGGGAAATTTTCATTGACTTTGAGGTAGCAACATAATATACAAGGCCAGTGCTGTCTTTAGGAGGCTGCACAGCAGCGTGTTGGGTCGAAGGGGTTTTAGGCATGGTATAGTTCTCACCACTCTTCTGTATGCCAGTGAGACGTAATAATGGCAGACAGAATTGTTGTGCTACACCTCACCAGTGAGTTTGGAGGTGGCTGTATAGTCCAATTCTGGCACGGGAAAGCATTCCACAGATGTAGCATTTAATGTCAGAATTGGACACGTTAATGTCAGTTGTTTTGTTTTTACGCGAAGTGCGTTTTTTCTGTGCATCGGAGATCCGGCGCTCCTCAGCAATGGAAGTACCTCTAATGGTGGTTCTACCCCATACCTTGCGGTCCTATGCGAGACATTTCCATGCGCTTACATCGAAGCTGAAGCGTGCCAGGGAGACGCGAACTGTGCACAGCAGGCATGACAGCAGGCATGCTAGAAAAACAAACCAATTCAATACAAGCTGCCTCCGTAGACTTTTAAGATTACAATGGCGGGAAGAATAATGTACCAGACACCGAGATTCTCACTAAGGCCAAAACCAATCATCCACACACTGTTGCAGAAGACCTAGATCAAGTTAGTCGGCCACGCCGTGTGCATGCGAGACAACCACAAACCCAAACAGCCTGCGTCTAGTCGGTGGGCAAAATAGGCCCAATCAAAGACTTACTCAAAATATCTCTGACAAGCTTCAACAGCGGTGTACATTCATGAGTGTGATAGGCACAGGACCGGCAGACAGAACCATTTTTAGACGCGCCTCCATTGTTGAGAAAACAATTTGTCCCCTGAGGAGCAGAGAAAAAGTTTTATGCGAAAAGACACAACAACTGACATTCACGTGCTCAACTCTTATCTTAAATGCTACATATGTTGAGATTTGTTTGGTTAGAATTGGACTATACAGCCACCTCCAAGACTCAGTGATGAGAGGGAGCATAACATGTATGACTGCTGTTGTCATAATCGCTGACGATGGAATAGGGCAATTATCGAATTCTCAGTGGTAAGACACTTCACAAATTGTAAAATCTATTATTTAACTACGCAAGGGACATAACCGAACAATTTAGGTGGTTACATAATTAAAATGATGAATAGGCTCCCATATATCTAGTTTCAAGTGAATCCCTACGTAATTTTGCGTGTCAGTTGTATGCGACGAGCGATAACAAGACTATTCATTTACACAGGGCAGAATTTACCATATTGAAAACTTCGATTAAATGTGTAGAAACAGTTTCCATGAAAAGGAAAACTAAACTAAGAAACGTCAGAACAAACAAAAGGAAAAGGTGAAAGTCTTATCCAGTCCAAACAATGTTCACTGCAGCAGATTTTCGTCAAA
Organism: Ariolimax columbianus; assembly: GCA_036924085.1. Classification (NCBI taxonomy): domain Eukaryota; kingdom Metazoa; phylum Mollusca; class Gastropoda; order Stylommatophora; family Arionidae; genus Ariolimax; species Ariolimax columbianus. Next base: position 51,724,126 of record JAVGWX010000011.1, on the reverse strand, counting down.
ACATTGCCCAAGTACAATTATCTTAGGCGATTTATCCCACTGCCCGTTCTCATGGATTGATAATAGTAATCAAGATTGCGATCTCTGCTTCCCTATAATGTATTGTTAATGACACATTGCAATATTTGAAAACGATTGATTGGAGATCACTTAAATGCGTTCAGTCGATACTGGTTATTTTATCATGACTAAATTCAATGTTCCTGATGACTGATAAAACTGTATATTTGGAACGGAGCTCCTGGCAATAATTAGTTGTAACATGTTTGTTCTCGTGACATAGATTATCAAAATAGATTAAATTTGTAGTTATGTTGATCAGCACTGTTGTTTCGGGCTCATCATAAAATTATGGGGTCTATATAAAACATAGAAATAAGAACAACATTTTGTCATGGATAAATGAGCTAATTTTATTTTATACACAGAATTGAAAGCTGAAACGTAGTACTCAACTGTTAACGTAACAGTCATAAACTTCGATGCACCCAATCTAGCCGGCTAGGGTTACCGCACATAAGTTGAAAGATGGCAGGGTCTCGATCAGGGATGTAATTTCTCCATAGCTGTTGAAAAATACATTAGATCCATGAGTATGAAGAAGCACCGATTATTTGCAACAGTCTGGACAACACGACCACACTCTTCTGCTTTGTACGATGGATTGTCGTATCCCTGTACAAAGAGAAGGAATCCCGTATGGAATATAGCAGCTTCAGGCCTAATACATTGCTGCCTGTCCCACCTAAAGTTGTGTCTATGCCTTTCTTTCCTGGTTTCATACTCTGCCGAAGAGCGATACATTGTCAAGTTTCATCGCCTGTCGCTCCACTGTTGGCGCCATCCTTACACTTCAATCATCCTCTCCCAATTGCTTGTTTTGAATTCAGAGCCGCCTCTGAATCTGTGGACAGATCAGTTTTGTGGAAGTTGTTCAGATGTGTGAGAGTTTCCACAACCTTGGTTTGGTTTATAGAGGAGTTCCACCTCAAAACTAGGGCAAGAGTTCGCCTTGGCCAGGACATAACTAAAACCATCGCTTTTCTGCAGTGATATGGTTTGAATCATTGCACTCATGGACACGTATAACTCGAGAGTCTCTGTCAGACACTTCCGTTAACTACAGTTATTATAATGATGGTGGCTTCCTTTTATCTTTTTCGGTGACGAAAATATTTGTTCCACTAAAACAAACTTTACTGTATTTGTAAAAACTGAGGAAAGAGAAGCTCACAATAGGTACGTGGAATGTTAGAACACTGAACCCATGTGGCAAAATCAATGAGCTAACGCACGAGATGGAGAACTACCAGTGGAACATCCTTGGTATTTGCGAGGCTCGATGGAAAAGCTTTGGAGAGTTTACCACGGAGGAGGGCCACAAGTTCTACTTCAGCCGCAAGGAGAACAAACATTTACACGGATTGGGGATACTGCTGCATAAAGACACAGCATATTGGGTTTCCGCCCAATATCTAGCCGTTTTATCATCTTACGGCTAAAGGCAGCACCGTTTAATATTACCATAATACAGTGCTACGCACCCACTGCAGACTACGAAGATTGTGAATTAGAGGCATTCTATGATCAACTTCAAAGTCTGATACACGAAACGCCAAAAAAAGACATATTGGTAGTCCAGGAAGATTGGAATGCAAAAATTGGAGAAGATGCAGTCCACGACTGGAGGGGAACATGTGGCCCATACGGAAATAAAGAAACCAATGACCGGGGCCTCAGACTCCTAGAATTTGCAAGATGCAACCAGCTGTTAGTGGCAAATACGTTTGGGTTAAGCAAGCCGTCGAGACGCTGGACATGGCATGACCAAAGCAATGAAGTGCACAGCCAGATTGAATATATACTGGTCTAGAGGAGGTTCCGATCGAGTATCAACACCGACAAAACGAGAAGTTTCCGCGGAGCGGATATAGGAAGCGACCACGATCTGGTTATAATGACTATGCGTCTGCGATTGAAGGGATTGGCAAAGAAGGATGTGACCAGGCTAAAGTTTGACCTGGACAAACTAATGGATCCAAAAATCATCGAAGGGTTCCAAGAAAGGGTGGGAGGGAGATTTGCGCCACTGTTGGCTCTCAGAGAAGTACTGGATACAGATACAGTTACAAAGTCTCTTAACGCAGCTCTCATAGATACTGCAACAGAGATCCTGAGATGCCATAAAACAAAAAAGAAGCCATGGATGACCAAAGAAAGTCTAGACCTTTGTGATAAAAGAAGGTCACTGAAAAACCACAATCACCCACCGGAGGAGGTTGGCAGATAAAAAGAGGTCAAGAAAGCCATACAACAAAAGATGAGAGAGGCGAAAGAAGCGTGGATATGTGAGCAATGTACAAGCATCGAATAGAGACTAAACAGAAATGATGCTAAAGGAGCATACAATGTTGTCAAAGAACTGGTAACACCAAGACAAGGCAGGCACTTTATGATCCAGGATAAAAGCGGCAAGTGCCTTATTGAGGAAAATGATGTACTGGCATGATGGACAGAGTACTGTTTCGAGTTATATAACTATTAAGGGCGAAACGAACTTGAGAAAACAATCCCTCCAACACCAACAAAGATAGAGGATAATAAACTGATAACGAAGGAAGAGGAAACTGCAGCGGTAAAGACTTTGAGAAGAGGGAAGGCAATATACCAGCAGAGCTCTTACAATCAGGTGGAGAGGTAGTGATGGAATGCCGGACACACATCTGCAACAAAATGTGGGCGACAGGAAACTGTCCGGACTTATGGACGAAACCAATGGTTTACCCTTACATAAGTCTGGAAACCTTAAGCTGTGCCAACATTACAGAACAAAAAGCCTCATCAGCCACCCTAGCAAGGTCCTGCTTAGATTAATCCTCGACCGATTGAAACCTCAAGCAGAGAACATCATTGCCGAGGAGCAAGCAGGGTTCAGACAGGAAAGAAGCACTACAGAACAGATATTGAATTTAAGGCTGCTAAGCGAGAAATATCTAAAACAGCAGCAAATACTGTATCATGTGTTTGTTGATTTTAAGAAGGCGTTTGATAGGGTATGGCATAAAGCGCTTTCAGCAACCATGATGATGTATAAAATCAACGGAAATATTATGACGGTCATTGAACACCTGTATGACAAGGCGTCTAGCGCAGTTCTTGTGAATGGGAGGCGAGGGGACTGGTTTCGCACATCAGTTGGTTTGAGACAGGGGTGTACACTCTCTCCAACTCTTTTCAATATATTCCTTGGAGGAATTATGAGTGAGGCACTTGGAGGTCACGTTGGTACTGTCAAGATAGGGGGCCGAACGATTACCAACCTTCGTTTTGCAGATGATATCGACGGGTTGGCGGGTTCAGAAGCAGAACTCCAGGAATGGGTCAGAAGGCTCGATGAAACAGCTCTTGACTATGGTATGGAAAAAAACGCCTGAAAGACACACTTAATGACCAACAACGCCAAGGGCTTCAACAGCAGGATAAAAGCTAACGGTTAGAAACTCGAAGTGGTTGACCGTTTTAAATATCTAGGGTCGATTGTCAGTGATGAAGGATCAAAATGTGAAGTGTTGGCCAGAATAGCACAGACAATAGCGGCGCTTGCACGGCTTAACAAAATCTGGCAAGATAAACGGTTAGCACTATGCACGTAAATCAGATTAATGCGTACACTGGTCCTGTCAATATTCCTCTGTGCTTGTGAGATATGGACAGTTACAGCTGACCTTAAACGAAGGATACAGGCTTTGGAGATGAGATGTTTCCGAAAACTTTTAAACGTCACGTACAAAGATCGACTTACAAATGAGGAAATACGAGATAGAATTACAGCAGCAATAGGGCCTTTCGAAGAACTCTTGGCAACTGTCAAAAGACGGAAACTCACTTGGTACGGTCACATATCGAGATCAAATGGTCTTTAAAATACAATCCTCCACGGAAAGGTGCATGGCAGACGACGAAGAGGCCGGCCCAAAAAGAGATGGGAGGACAACATAAAAGAATGGACCAATCTCCGACCAGAAGAGTCACAGGCAGCGGCATCTGACAGAGAAGGGTGGCGTGGGGTTGTGAGGAGGTCTTCATGTGTGCCTCAACGACCTCACCGGTTACGGGATCACCTGACCTGACCTGACAAACAGCCGCGTAGCGCAGTGGTTAGCGAGCTGGCATCGAATCCGAGTAGTCCTGGGTACATTCCCTAGTTGAGGCGGAAATGTTTTTTCAGACCGCAGCGGCTCACGGGTAGACTTAGCCTTAAATTGGTACCGGTTCAGTCCAGGAAATAAAGATGGCGAGGGACAGGAGATGGCTACCGCCCTCATATAGCCGAGCCTTTGAAATGCGAGATCGCTAACACCTCACACGCCTACGGTAGTAATGCTGTGGGTTACTTTACTTAACTATTGTACAAACAGCAACATGTTTACGAGCCACCTGTGTATATAATAACCAAGATGCGAGAATTCTGCCGGCAGTTCCAAATAAGACTGTTCACATTATGTCCAGTGGGCAATCTGATCTGTTAATCATCAAAGTTGTCACCGTTGATGTGATAATATACATAGAATATCTTTCAGAAACTATGTAAAGCGAGCTCATTTGATTTGGTGTTACACCTTCATTTTCATTTATTATAACTCAGCAAAACGTAGTTCATGAATTGTGTTAGTGCCCATTACTGGAATTTCATTGTGGCCGGCCTGTGTTGTTGTTTATGTCCGTGTAAATGTTGAGCTGTGATGTTGACAGCCGACTCTCCTGTCGCACTCCTGCGTCTATTTTAAAACATATGTGGCTACGTCAAGTGCTCTTAAATATGTTTTTATTAGTATGGTACAACGTTCTCTCACATTATCCAAAAGTTGTTCTTGTATTCCGTAGTCATCCAATATCGCCGATAGCGTAGTACTATTTACTCAACATAAATCTTTCTTCTGATTAATAGAGGTAATGTTTAAATCTTGAGATATTAGATTGTCGTTTCGCATAGTTGCCTGAAAGTGAATATGGCGTCAGTGCAGTCATCGTTCATTAGCTTTTCCCATCTTGTCAGACGATAGTAATTGTGCTTTGAAAAGGTATGCAACTACAGTCCATGACGGTAACGAATGTGACTCGTAAGACCAATCCGGGCAGAGAAGCATCTTTCACAATGTGTGCAAGAAAAATCAGGACCGTTTGCGGCATCGCATGGTGTGGGATGTCTTATCAAACTCTTTAGCCTATCAGCAATCAGTATCTCCTTTGTCTGTATTCCATGCTTAATGGCTTCAAAATCGATGCCTGCGTCATTCATATCCCGCTTGCATTAAATCCTTGTACTGAAGTAGTGGCCGGCCCAGAGACCTTTTCCCCAACTGTAAATTCCCTATAGAGAAGATATTTTAGTGTTCTGCCATCATCCATCCTCCGAATGTGTCCCAGCCAGCTAGGTCAGTGCAGTCCCGTAACTAAATATCAGTAGAGCTCGATTTTCCTCCATTGGTATTCCGTTTCTAGCTGGTGACTTATTTAGAGGGTTCTTCTTTAATATACACGACTCCAGATGATTTTTGTTTCCTAGGATAAACGCTGAACATCTGAGCATCTGTTGGGTTGAGATGGTCTTGGAAATATTCTTGGAACGCCGTCGTTGCACATGCTCGTTTAATATTGGCGACCCATTTTTGTCATATGATCGTTGTGAGATTAAAGCCCTTGTCTATTAACCACATTCTATTTAAACTTTTATTAGAAATACATACAGCGATTCTTATATATGGAAGTTAGTCGTTCAGCATATCTGTTACATGTTTGAACGTAAGCGATTGTAATTCCTCATTTGGCAATTCGTCTCACTATTCGTTAAAAAATAACATTATTTTGTATAATTTATTATTTACGCAGTGTTGATTCCGTCAGCATGTGTGTTTCCTTTCTTTACCATGACGTAAGTTTCTTATGTAACATTTCATATTAAGTGTAGCAGCCGTTTGGGATATTTTAAACAAAGTTCAATCGCTGTTCAGGTCTGCAGTTTTTACGTTCAGCGGCCTAAAACGTTCGCCAATACATAATATATTTCAGTTCTAATATTTCCCTCCACACATGTTTTCAGATTTGTGGCGATTATTTGTTTCTCTTTTTGTCTAAAATGTAATCTGATGTGGTGTTTACGTCATCACAGCTTGACGGCGGCGACCTGTAACTATGCAGGTGTTAAGGATTACTATGGAGTTTGTTTTATATTTGCTTTGTGTATGTCTCATTAACAAGTAATCAATTTGAGATGTGACATCTTTGCTGCTTCACATGTGCCATGTTTTAAGATCTTCTTCTTCTCCTTTTTCGTTCGTTCTCAATCTCCCGCTACCAAGCCTTGAAAAAGGTTAGCAATTAGCAAGATGAAGTCATGAGAACGGAATGCGTTGTGTCATTGTTTACAGCTTGACTGCGATTTTGGCACCTATCGGTCCGACACATCCGTCTGCAGCAGGCATTTTTAAGTACTGGGTTAGCCTTCTCTCTTTGATCCCTTCTCCTAAGCCAGTCTCCTCTGTTGGAGCCTGTTATCCAGGATCACCACGAGAAGTTGTAGAAGAGTCTTGGCAGCTCTGGCCCTAATGCTAGCAGTCAGCTAGGGGTGACTGACCGTTGCTGGTCATGCGCTGCTCAGCGTCTTGATCCTATGCTTAAATTTGATTTATTCTCAATTTGAAGATTACGTATGCTATTATTAGATCGTTTTCTGTACATTAATTAATAATCTTTAATCCCTCACTTTTCTGTTCTAAATATGTATCACTTAACAATCTTTTTTTTTTATCCCTCCATTAAAATCGACTATTACTGTCAAATCTTCTTTCTCGTCAATCCTATACGAAAGAAAGAAATATATCGTATCTTACACATTCATGTTATCGCTGCACGGAGCAGTAGGTTTGATTTATTGAAGTTGTTTTGTTCTCTACATAAATCCTCTTGTAAACATATTGTTTTTGTATTGCTGTATTATTTTTCCACAATGAACTTAACTGTACCTGAATGTACAAGAAAACCTTCTTTCCTTACTTTACATCCATACCACGCTTCAGTATGATTCTCGTGAATCTTTTTAATGTTCTGTCCCAGTTTTCTAATTTCTTCCAGTCCTATAATTCTCATCTAAATGTATACCATACATTCTATCACATCCTGCTTCTCTGTACTGTCCACTAACATTCAATGTAGCACATTTAGCTGCCCGTCTATTTTCTGGTCTCTTAGTGTTGTTTCGTTAATATGTTGAGTACAGTCGTCTGTACTGACGTCCTTAAGTTGTCGGACTGTAAGTTCAATCATAGCTTGGGTTGGTGGTTTCCAGAAGGAGCCGAATCAACTTCTGGAGGTCAGAGCCCTCCTTAAGGGGACATCTCGCATACGACGTTCATTGAGGGTGACGTCTTCAATTTTGGAAAAGGAAAGAACACACTACGTATTTTCACACTTTCCACCGACCAGAATTGGCTTGACTTGGCTTCGTTCGTTCTCAGTCTCCCGCTACCAAACCCTGAAGGGGCTTAAGTAGCAGAATGTAGTCCAGAGAATGGAATGCGTTATGTTGTAGTTCACAGCTTGACTACGTTATTTGCACCTTTCGATCCAACACATCCGACTTCAGCAAGCATTTTTTTAGTACCGGGTTAGCATTCTGTCTTCTATCCCTTCTCTTTAGCCAGTCTGCCTTGTTGCAGTCTGTTATCCAGGATCACCGAGTGAAGGTATAGAAGGGTCTTGGCAGCTTTGGTTGGCAGGCCCTGACGCTAGCAGTCAGCTATGGGTCGCTGACCACTGCAGCTCATGCGCTGCTCAGCATCTTGATCCCAGAATCGACTTGAAATACAAACTATCCCTTTAGTAAAGATCGGTCTGGAACAAAGACAGAAAATCATCATTTACTTCCAGAAACACCTACAATCACAATGACTATTCACTGTTCTGTCTGATAAATGCAACATGCAGACGCCATACTCAGACACACTTTGACGTGCATATGACGTCACATTACAGACTGTGTACTGAAACTTTCTTCTGCTCGTGTTTGGTGCACACACGCCACTCGCTACCTTCAAGCATATCACCGCGTCAGTTATACTTCCCCCTGTCTTAGCGGCGAAGAGTAGAGGAAACGGTATAGAAAGGAAAGAATGGTCCCCTTAACTTGTTCACACCATAGAGTCGATATATTGGCTTGCTAACTTTTGTACAATGCTACAGATCCGATTAATTGGCTTGCAAATTTTCTTACAATGATACACAGTCGATATAGTGTCTTCCAAACTTTTGTACAATGCTACAGGGGCGGACATTGGCTTCTAAACTGTCTTACAACGCTGCATAGCCGATATATTGACATACAAACTTTCTTACAATCCTGAAGCTTTGCTATGTTGGCTTGAACTATTTCTATACTTTCATTTGAAAGTTTCTCGATAACCACTTCTGAATGTATAAATGTATCTGCACTTCCTACCAGGAGTCTCACATTTCAAAAATAAATGTGCAGTCCAAATATTCCCGAATGAAAGAGTTAAATCTAAGCCATGTGGAATACGAGCATTTTAGTTGACCGTACCACGGGTATACCGGAGAAGTGAACAGCCGTGATTGGAAGAGAAATAATCAGGTAGAACATAGCATTGCAGTGCTTAGTGAAACACTACACTCAGGCCAGGTTAGACATCCCACTGCAGCACTTACTGAAACACGACACTCAGGCTAGGTTAAACATCCCACTGCAGCACTTAGTGAAACACGACACTCAGGCCAGGTTAAACATCCCACTACAGCACTTAGTGAAACACGACACTCAGGCCAGGTTAAACATCCCACTGCAGTACTTAGTGAAACACGACACTCAGGTAAGGTTAAACATCCCACTGCAGAACTTATTGAAACACGATACTCAGCGAGATAAATTGATGAAAGAAGAGAATCTGTTGTGGTTCCCCTATCAAAACATAAGACGTTGGCAAGTTAGTTGGCCCTTAAATACAATAAATGATTGACTCACGTCGGTCAAGACAAACCCCCACCCCTGTCTCCGATCTAAGGACGGACACATCCCTTTAGTGAAGCATAGAGTCACCACTACTGCTTGCATTACGACAACACTGTATCTGACATCCGACGTTTGAACAATAACGTTCACAATAGCAATGATCTTAAATGATTAGATCGACAGCACTTACATGGTGGGGGGAGGGGGGGGTATTGCAGTGATCTACTTTTTTAACCTCGCTACCCCTCACGTGATAGTAGAGGACTGCCCAACTGAAGGCAATAGCTTGCCTAGTATAGAGTATATATTTGAGTTAAAGAAAATGATCTAGGATAAAAATCCGAAATGTTATATAGTAATGAAAAAGTGATTATTTATACATTTTTTTTAAAAAGCAGAAGAGAATGAGAGACAAACAATTAGCAAATACGGCCAATGAGGGGTTCTACGTGGATTTTGATTTTTTTTTTGAGTGTCTTCCGTAACTGAAGACCAGGTACTTATTCATATTCATAATCTATGAAGTGTGCCGTTCCGAGAGCTCTATAACTACGCTAGGGGAGAAAAAATAACGTCTGTTCAGGCAAAATATACTGACCAGACATGCCAGGGTCAGACAAAATAGACTCATCAGACATGTTAGTCAGGGTCAGGAAAAATATACTGATCAGACATGCCAGGGTCAGGCAAAATATACTGATCAGACATGCCAGGGTTAGGCAAAAACATACTGATCAGACATGTTAGTCAGGGTCAGGAAAAATATACTGATCAGACATGCCAGGGTCAGGCAAAATATACTGATCAGACATGCCAGGGTCAAGCAAAACATACTGATCAGACATATTAGTCAGGGTCAGGCAAAATATACTGGCCAAGATCCTCACCTCAGCTTCCTAGAAGCCCTTCTATGGAAACGGACTGTTTTCATGACAGCCTGGCTAACGAGGTGAGGGATCGACGTGATACCAGTAGTAGTGAGTGACACGCAGATGAAGCCAAGCACAGCACAGCCGCCTGGAGAACCCTGGTACACCTTCATCAGCATGCTCGGGATATGGGGAAAGCTACTGCAACCGCCACTTAACGTCCTTTTCAGGCGCACATAAGAGAAATCTACTCATTTTGGACATTCGCAAACAACAACATAACTAGGCAAATCAGACCGTAATCTTTAGAAATATTAACAGAAGACTAATGAGAATGGCTTTTAACTAAGCAATTATGGTAACTAAGCTTACTGCAAACTTCAAACAGTTGAGGTTCGTGCTGTTATGTTACGTTTACGAATTAAAAATCAAAGATCCTGGAGAATATAATAGAGGACCGAAAACAGAAGAGATACAGGGGAGTTTAACACAAAAACTTGCAAATATCAAACCTGTAACAAAACTTAATACATGGAACCAAAGGAGACTGAATATATGGGAGACTATTCAGAGATTCACTTTTTCTAAAAAATTGCTATGTTATATCCCTTGGATCGAAAATGTTAGACATTTCGTGAAGCGTCAGTCCCGTTCAAAGAGCATCCAGACATTGCCTGCGTAGTGTGATCTCGTACAGGAAGAACGAAATATGGTCAGTCAGCCAGTTGTAAATTTGTACCTTATTATGTTACAGTTAGGGAACTGTTATGTATGTAGTTGTACTTCTGTTTCCTAGTCATTACTTCCTGAACTGGGTGTCCATTATGTTATATCATGGCGAGTTTATCATTTACATATTCTGAAGGTTGGCCTGCGTTTAGCCTTAACATGGACTAGGTTATTTTCAATGGTAGGCAACTAAGGAAGTGCTCACCCGACAAGTCAAATCACGGACGCTACCAGGATGAATGATCTAGCAGTGTCTGTTATTGAACAGAATTTTACTTTTATCTCCCGAATACAAGATCAGTTACTCTGTGACCGACATAATGTCTGAACTTGTTAGAGTGTTTGACTTGCCTAGCAGCATTGCTCGATCACACAACCTAGACCCACATCACACCACTTCTTGTACATGGATATTTGATTCTGTTCTTGTAGACATAGTAATGAGAAAGAGAAATGGACATATCCACACCACAGAATGTGAGACATCCTAGAAGAAGACTAACACTGCATTGTGTAGTCTTGTCTATTTTTTTCTGAAATTCGATTTGGATAATAGGAATGACGGTTATATCGAATGGAAAGTGCAGGTCTTTCAGCTCTGTAAATGTCACCTGAATGTAATTTCTCTCCCAATCTGCAATTTATTTTATAATCTAATCAATTTCCAACAGGGACAGAAGAGAGGATAGAAGACATCACTGAAAAACCCCAGATTTAATTATATATAATTCTATGAGGTGTCCGTCTTCAAACATCTACACTGCATGTTTTCAGAAGTATGTTTTAAGATGCTGGTCCAATTATGAGGGATCTCAAGTGGCTTAGTGGTTTCGAGATTGTATTCCTAGCTGACAAAGGCTTTTTCATAGTCAACTGTTTACATACAGACTTGAATTTCATTCTAACGACTGCTATTCAATTATGCACAGTGTGGCTGTTTCAACACGAAGTGTTTTGTCTGAAACCTGCTTATTCGTCTCTTAACTTGGTATCCACAGCTTTCTGTTTTAGTCTTTAACACTTTACCAGGCACGGACAAGAGAATGCTTCTTCTGTAATTTTAACAATCTTGTAGATGTCATTCTTCGGAATATTATTATCTGAATTCGATATTTTCCAATAAAACTGTAAGAAATGTCTGCTTTAATAGCTTCAACTAGTATCTAATCAGGCCATGCAGTTATTGGCTCTCTAAAAGACTTAATTGTATTTTTAATCTCTTATTTACTTGACCTATCAGTTAACTCTGATGCATTCTCCACCAGCAGGTGAGTCGGTTGGGTGTAGACTATATGGAACATCTTGAAAGTATTCTGTTCATTTTATGTTTTATAGTTCAAGATGGCTAACATTCTTCCCAATTTCAATTTGTCTTTTATTAGTCTGCTTTGTTGCTGGTGTTTTCCGGAAGGTTATATAGTGTCATATATACCTTTCAAGTTTATTCTAGTTGAAACTTCTTCGACTTCTGTAGCCAAAGCATCAATGCATTCACTTCTGTCTACCGTAAGACTCTATTTCACGTCTTTGTTTTCCTCTGCGTAGTCATTCTGTGCTCCACCTTTGGTGACTAGTTTTTCTTTTGAGTAAAGTCTCTCTTCAATCTTTGTGAGCGTTTTGGCCGTTATCCATTCAAAGGATCGTCGTATATTTTTACAAAAAACCTTCCTCGCACGTCGTTTTACATACCTTTTGTATCTGTTTTAAATTTGTTAGCAGTGCCAAGAACACATGTCTAGTTGTTCAGCGCTTTCACCTTATTTCTACGATGCTGACCGTTCCTTTATTTTTCTCTGCTTCTCCTCTGAGATACCCCACATTATAGAGAGACCTGCTCATACGGGTTGTGCTTGTATCTTCGTAGTTTAAGCTGAACTTTGACAATCACTAGTCTGAAGCCACATACGCTAGTCTGTAGACCATGCCATCCTGCAGATTGTCTCATTATATTGTTGTCTCAAGCCACATACGCTAGTCTGTAGACCACGACATCATGTAGAACGTCTACCTTTCTTATTTACGCAGATGTGGCAAATCTCACTCTGCGATACATGATCTGCGGCTATCCATGTCGTCTAACGAATTTTATTCTGTGGGAACATGCCTATCACAACGACCAGTTGATTTTCTGCCGACAAGTTTGCAAACTTTTCACCATTTTCATTTATTACTCCAAGACAATTTTTGCTTACAATATCTTCGTAGCTGCCATTGTCCTGTTCTTTTATTTGGCATTAAAGCCTTATATAACTATCGTTAAATCTCTTGATTTTGTATTATCCAATAACCTTTGAAATTTGGTATAGAAAATGTCTTTAATTGGCTTTTATTTTTCGTTAGTTGGAGACTAGCAGTGTAGGATGTATAGTGTTGTCTTATTATTTGTGGTTCAATAGGATGGGTTTTGATCTATCTGATTGCCACTAGATAATTACGCTATGGGTTTCTAGTGCTTGTGTAATTGGTGCCGATTCAGTGTATGGCATCAGGTCTTCTTCGTGACCTGAAAACACAATTGTTTCACCTGATGTAGCTATACTTTACCTGCTTGAGTTCATTTTATTTCACTGAGACCAATGATGCTTATGTAATATTGTCCCTCTCTATTGTAATTTGAGCTCTTTCTGCCACCTCACACAGGCTTCTCGCATTCGGAGGTCCGGAGTTCCTCAGCAATGGAGGTGCCTATCTTGGTGGCCCCACGCCATGCTTTGCGGTCCTGTGTGAGGCATTCCCATGACTTTGCGTTGATGTTGAAACGTGTCAGAGATACTTTGAGGAAGTCTTTGAAGCGATTCATTTGACCACCGGCCAAACGCAGGGCTTCTTTCAGCTCACCATGCATTGTAATTGTTAATGGTATTCATGAATGCCTCAGACATATCGTCCAACTCGTTGGATTTATAATTTCTGAAGACCACTGGTAGTTCAATACTTAATTTGTCGATAAGAAATAGTTGCGCTAAAAGATTATAAAGTTTATTAACATTAAGATGGCATGCATGGGTGCTATGTCTGAAACACGAAAGAGGAAACAGCTCTGAAGCTGAAATAAGCCATTTGTCAAGCTTAAGCATACTTCTCCTTTCTCATTCTCGTTTCATCTCGGAAATAGTGTCCAACTACAGCTGGTCCTCTTACGGGAAGTTTGTATCTAAGTACTTGCAACGGCTTCACGTGGAGAGGTTGCTAGCTCCAAGTACAATCTTCTTTAGTTGTCTTCCACCATATCTTTGATAGTTTACAGTGTTTATTTAAAGAACATTCAACTATTCAATATACGTCCTTCGCTCCTCTCGGTGCATATACAATTGACAGTATCCTGCCAGCATACATGGGTCCAGGGTTTCCTCTCTGCCTCTCGCTATGTGTAATCATTTAATCTTTGTTCCTTCTCAGATTGTCTTCTACGTGTGTTTTCGGTTCTAGTTATCTTTCTCTCCCTTTCAGGATTCCACGTAAGAGCTTGCCTGGTTATGTTAGGCGGTACCTTCCGCAACGTATGTGTGTCCTATCAGATTCATTATTTCGTTAATTTGCTTCTCCAGTAGCTGATATCGGTACCGTTTACATATGTCTTCATTCTTTATGAGCATTAACCTTCGTAGACATCTGATAACGAAGGACTTTGGTCTTTGTTGCATGGACTTGATCGTTCTCCGTGACTTCGGTTCATACAGCATCACCGACTTGACACTGGCGTTGACTATTCTAACTTTGGTGTGAATCTTGATTTCTTTGGAGTTTCATATTTTGTTTAGAGTTAGGAATGCCTCTCGTGCCTTTTTGCAATTCTTGTCCTTACACCTGCATCTGTATCTATTGATGTGTCAATTGTACTGCCCAAATAAGTAAAGATATCCACTTCTTCCAGCGCGTCTCCCTCCAGCATGATTGGTTCTTCATTGATAGCCTTGGACATTAACAACACATTATTCGTAATAAAGTTAAATGTGGTGCCTCAGCAACATCTTAATGTACAAAGCAGAAGAGACTGTACAATACAAGCTTTTACTGTTGTAGGGGCCAGTCGGAGTTTGAGAATACAAGCTTTACTTTCTGGGCCAGTCGGAGTTTGACAATACAAGCTTTACTTTGTGGGCCAGTCGAAGTTTGAGAATACAAGCTTTACTGTTGTAGGGGCTAGTCGGAGTTTGAGAATACAAGCTTTACTTTCTGGGCCAGTCGGAGTTTGAGAATACAAGCTTTACTTTGTGGGCCAGTCGAAGTTTGACAATACAAGCTTTACTTTCTGGGCCAGTCGGAGTTTGAGAATACAAGCTTTACTGTTGTAGGGGCCAGTCGGAGTTTGAGAATACAAGCCTTACTTTGTGGCGCCAGTCGGAGTTTGAGACATCTGTCCTCTATCTTCACTTTATGAGACGTAGAGGTACAGTCATGTACCAATTGAGAGTAGCATAACCTGGAGCTTGCCATGACCTGGTTACGAACACGGTTTTCTTTGACATACGCAAATGCTTTCTAGACATCAATTTAAGAATTAAAGTCTTGTAACTGTTATTAACTTATACTTTTGACTTTATTGCCTCCCTTAGATTGGACGAAACTTTTCAAAAATGATATAACTTAGATTAAAAATGAATAAATAAAGAAAATACAGTCATTTCAGAAGGCAAGCCTGTGGTGCAGGGGCGGAGCGCGGTCTGGGGGTATAGGTCGAGCGCAAGCTGGGTTTGAAATCTCAACATAGCAGCTTCGAAATGACTTCGTGTTCAGTTTGTTCTCTGTGTGACCACTTCTCCACGCACATAAAGGATTGGCAAAACCACTGTACTTCAAAACTGCCATAGTGAAACACATTACAAATAGAAACACACAAGAATCCATACACTAATTAAATCGTCCATATTACAAACAGATACACACATGCATCCAAACGCAGGCCAAAACGTCTTGAAATCACCTAAAGGACATTGATCCGGGATGGAAGGGATCGAACCTTCTCCAGTAGAATCCAGAAAGGCAAACCTTTAATTAAAAAATAGAATACCGCTATAACAATATCAACATGACAAATTATTTATTTGATCTTGAAGATGCATATATTGATTGTTGTTTCGAATGCCCACAATGTGTAAATTTACTACTTTGTGCCCTGAAAAAAGTTAGTGGTGCGTTGTAGTAGATTTACCCACATCCCAAGCGTGCTGATGAAGGTAGACCTTGGTCTTCCAAGAGATTGTGCTCTGCTTGTCGCGCCCTTCTACAGAGATCACGTCGATTCTCTCACCTGGTTAGCCAGACTGCAAAGAAAAACAGTCCTTTTCCAGAAAGGGCTGCAAGGAAACCCAGGTGAGGTTCTGGACCAGTAGATTTTGTCTGACCCTGACTAACATGTCGGATCAGTATGTTGTGAATGACCAGATGTCAGTCTTCCTTCCTTGAAGCTTTTGTAAAAGATAAGAAGAAATTCTTTTGAGCAAACTGAAGAGCAAGACAAATTTGAATTGATGTTTTGTAAAAAAAACACTTTGAGAAACATTGATATTATCAAAGGCCATAAAGAGGGTTGAGGAAACATTCCTACACCTCAACACAGTGTGTAACGACTTAGGAGTTCAGATGAGATGATAAGTGACTATAACTAGATATTTAGGAAGTATTTACACGGAGCAGCAAAGATAACGCCATAACTGGCTGCGAGTCTACATTGCTCTTTTGTTTTAGTTCATTATAGATGCCGCCAGACCATGAATTTGCCGGGAATTCACACTAGTCAACGACTTACACTGGTGTGTCACAGAAACGTATTGTTATTTTCCATTGGTTAATTCGTTCATTTTGTGTTTTCTACCTTCCGATTATCCTGGAATGGACATCGGCTAAATGAATAGCACTACGCTTAAACATGTGTCATATTTCACGGTCTAGTTGATACGGCTGAACTTCCCGAGATTGGCACCCTTCGCCTTAGCTGAAGAAGGTAACAGCTTTGTTGTATGAAATTTAGACGTAACTATAATGAGAGAGAGATGAGTTCTTATCAGGTGTGTAGTGGCCCAAGACACAGCGTTCTTGTATGGCGGGAGCTGGTACTACAATTTGCAATAACGGTGCCTCAACGACCTTCTAGGTTATGGGACTGATGATGATGATGATTACATTGTCAGAAAAGAAGTGACTGATTACCTCAGTGGTAGAGCACTCGTTTTTCATGGCAAAGACACGGAGTTCGAGTCACACTACAGGCAGATCCAGCCAACCAAGTTGTAAATGGGTATTTGGGTTACGGTTAGGGAAGGAAAAGACAGCGAGGAAGGGAACTGCCCCCCTACCCCCCATCTCGCATATTTAGGTTTAGTTTACTGAAGTCTATAACACTTCAATTTAACCAGCAGTTGAATCTGCTGGAGAATTTCCTTTCTTTACAACAAAAGAGTAGTACAGTAGATAACATGAATAGAACATCTGTAACTCTCAAATCTGTAGTAAAAGTCGACTAAAGAGAGTTGTATCTGGGACTAGCAACTTCATCGTATGGAACGGATTGACACATGAATCACGGCAGCAAGAGCTCATATGTAAGGGGCAGCTGCAGTTGTGGCTCTTTGCTTCATATGGGGACAAAATAAGACAAGAAGGTCCAACAGCAGTAGCAGTAGCAGCAGCAGAAGAAGAAGAGGAAGAAAAAGATGAAGAAAAAGAAAAAGAAGAAGAAAAAGAAGAACGTTTATAGTTATTAAAGGTTTTCCTATGAACTCTGGCGCTAACAATTAAATTCGCATCAATGCAACAGAGTGAACAAGAATTACAGGAGCTTGTGACATTTATATACAAATCAACAAAATAAGTCAAGAGTTTGGATTGGACACACACATACAGAAAACAAAGATTATGATAATCGGGATATGTAACAAAACCATGTATGCAGATAAAAATTCAAGATCAACTGCAAGAAAAGGTGCAGAATTGCTCCTATGTAGATCATGTAAAAAAGGAAGATCATAGCCGTGAAAAAAGAAATCAGAAAGATAATAGGTATGGTTAAGATGATATTCGACAATATGCGACACATACTGACATCGAAACAGATTAATCAGAATTTGAAATAGAGAATTGTCAGGTGTTATGTATACTCGTCACTACTTTATGGCGCAGAAACATGGACACATAATAACAAGTTGGAAAAGAGTATTGAAGCTTTCGAAATGTGGGCTTATAGAAGATCGGGTCGCATTTCTTGGAAAGAAGAAAACAAATGTGCAGGTATTGGAAAAATTAGGAGTGAAAAAAGAGTTAATGACCGAAATCAGGGTTAGACAGTTACGTTATTTTGGTCATATAACAAGACATACCTCCTTATTGAAGACCATACTGGAGGGTAGGGTGGAAGGCAATCGTTCAAGAGACAAACAACGTTTTAAGAGGGCGGATAACATCGGGAGATGGACTGGAATGGCCTCTCAGATGACTCCATTACGGCAAAAGATAAGAGTACACTGGAGATCCATTGCAGCCGACCTTCGATGCGGAGATGGTACTCGAACTAAACTGAATAATGCAACTGATACTATGTATTATCGGATATGGCCTGGCTTCGTTCGTTCTCAATCTCCCACCACCAAACCCTGAAAGGGCTTAAGTAGCAGAATATAGTACAGAGAACGGAATGCGTTGTCTTGTAGTTTACAGCTTGACTGTGATATTTTCACATTTCGGTCCAACACATCCGACTTAAGCAAGCATTTTTTGAATACCGGGTTAGCATTCCCTCTTCGATCCCTTCTCATTAGCCAGTCTGCCCTGCTGCAGCCTGTTATCCAGGATCACCGCGTGGAGGTGTAGAAGGTTTTTGGCAGCACTGGTTCGCTGGCCCTGACGCTAGCAGTCAGCTATGGGTCGCTGACCACTGCAGCTCATGCGCTGCTCAGCATCTTGATCACGTATTATCGGATATGACCTTAAAACCTCGACATAACGTCCATTCGGTCCATTCTTTACTTAAACATTCTCGTATGGTCCTTATAGTGTCTTGTATTTGAGACTTCTGTTCATTTCATCTCATTTTGTTAAATCTTTCCTTGGTTATTCATATTTCCCATTGCACTTCGTCATACAATTTCTAGTTTATGTTTTGCTTAAATCAATATTTCCTACGTTTGTTTTCATGCTCGCGACCACTTACTTAATAAAATCTATAATCAATAATTAAAATCAGTTAATTTTTTTGGTACGAAGGGCAGTTGAGAAAATTCACTGACGACAACATCATAGCAATAACGACAGATTCTTACGTCTTCAAGCAGACACATGGCTCACTATCGATTTTTCCCACAGACACCCTCGTGTTCATATCTAGATCAAGGTTATCAACACGCGGCCCGCCGAGCTTTATTCTGTGAGTTGCTTAGAAGGAAATCCTGAAAAGAGACAAGCTTCTCCTTCTTCATCGCTCCTAAGCAGCAAGGTTTAGTCCACCCCATATCAGATACTGCTGTCAGGGATGAAGTGTTAAATACTGCATTATACGAGGGATCTAGATATTTATTAGATGAGCAGGCGAATTCCCTTCCTTGTTGCCTTTCTTTCCCTAAAAGTAAATCAGATAACAACTTCTACATTAGTCAACGGGGAGGAAGATTACCGTCTGGTCAGGCAAAACATACTGATCAGACATGTTAGTGAGGGTCAGGCAAAATATACTGATCAGACATGTTAGTGAGGGTCAGGCAAAATATACTGATCAGACATGTTAGTAAGGGTCAGGCAAAATATATTGATCAGACATGTTAGTGAAGGTCAGGCAAAATACACTGGCAAGACCCTCACTTCGACTTCCTGTAAAAGGCATGTTTTCATGGTACCATGACTTACGAGGTGAGGGATCAACGTGATCCCTGTAGGAGTGAGTGACATGCAGATGAAGCGAAGCATAGTACGACCTCCTTAAGACCATATTAAAAGTCGGCCCTGGAAACAGCCTGCACCTGCTGGCTAAGTGATTACGGATAGAGGAGGGAGGGTATAAACCGGTCCCCAAAAAGGCCATGCTGAAACGGGAATTGTTGTGCCAAAATGTATTGATATATCAACTTCATTGTGTACAAGTACACCACGTCACAACATTCATTACAGGACGGACACCGGCAAGAAAAGAAAGAAAGAAACGACTTTAGTACCACTGGAGCAGATGTTCCTTGATGAAGGGACGCAAGTACAGAAATGCAATTGTAAAGGACACAGTCATCCATATGTGTAGATTCAAGATGGAATACAATTACAGGAATAGGAGAGGACAATATAAGAAAAGATAGAAAAGGAAAGGGACCTAGGAGTTATAATATATCATACAGGTAAAATGATTGAGCTTGTCCAGACAGCAGTGAAAATGACAATTCTTATGGTCGAGAAGATATAAACATGCTGGTAAGAATGAAATCAAGAACGACAAAACAAATAGGGGAATTTCAGGATTATCGTTATGTGGAAAGACAGAAAAACTGGCATACATTGTCTATAATAGAGATAAATTTGAGCTGATTTTATACAGTTTTATAAGGTAATCAAAAGAAAGGATAAATTACACTATAATTAGTTGTTTTTTTTCAAAGTACAGCCTCCTACAAGAAAAAAAGGACACAGCTACAAATTATTTATGAAAGGTCCAGATTAGATATGTATAAATACGTTTTTAGAGTAGTGAATAGTTGGAATATATTGCTACAAGAATAGTTAGACAGTGTCAGTTAATTCACTCAAGATTAGGTTGGACGTACACATTTGTTTGTAGATCAAGTGGAGTAGAAGATAATGACTGGATATATATTCTGCAGAGCTTCTAAACGAGTATTAATAATTAAAGTTATATTGCATATCATTTTTACACCTTGAAGAGAAGCCGGACATAGTACCAGGTGAGTCAGCTAGGTGGTGGATAGGCTAACTGAGTTGCCTCTTGAATACCAACGAAACATCTGTGGATCTGAAACGGTGGCATGCGTAGATGTCAAAATGAGGCAGCCATCGTGCAAAGATAGGGCAGTTCAATGACCCGTTTATCTACCCACCCGAGTATATGTGAACAAGATAGACACACTGGCAGACCTTAAAGACGAGAAACCGGCACGAATTACAGACTACGATTATTGGAAACACCACATCATTCAGTATACAAGAGACCATAGACCGGACTGAAACTAGACGCACAGAGGTAGGTCGAAGATTCGAGCCTGACGCTCTTTCTGGCACCCCCCTACACACACTGAATAAGAGTGAATAAGTAAGTAAGTAGTATAATCTTTACACATGTAAAACACACGTAAACACATGTAAAACACATGGTAAACACATGTAAAACACATGGTAAACACATGTAAAACACATGTAAAACAACACTGTGACGTGAACTGTATGCTATGCATTAATGCAAGTCTTATGGGAAAACCGCTGCAGGTCCTTAAACTTGACTTTCAATGCCCCTAGTTTATTAATTGGATTCCATGCGACCCTTTTGATTTACATGACCTCACTTTTAAAGTCAATCGTGTCAGGATCAAGTGCAACATATTGACCCAGATCTCTTCTCAAAGTGGGGGTTGACTCGGTGATCCCACAATGATGTGCCTGGCGAGATGATTGACATTTCTAACAGCCCAATAACGGCAAGAAATGTTTTCCTTCTTAAGTACGCGCTGTGAATTACGAAAGTAAAGGTAACAGAATACAAGAGTACATCCTCCAAGTGCAGGGCAACATCATCATCCCTACATAGTGCAGTATCATTTAATGAGCTTCAAGGGGAATTGAGTTTGAGACCTAATGTCTGGTCCGTCTGTCGC